>LIHB01000065.1:0-164332 GCA_001297265.1 Mycosphaerella arachidis
GATACTCACCCTTTGACAGCTTGCAGTAGCAGGAAGCGGTGTGGAATGGCCCATCATATCAAGATACTCACCCTTTGACAGCTTGCAGTAGCAGGTCAGCGAGCGTCTCAACGACCAACATGCATACACGCTGAGACATGCACCGGCAGCATGAGCTGCATTGCCCCAATGTAGGCAAGTTGCTAGGCTGGCGCTCCCGCTTCCGCATTCTTGACCACGTCTGTGCCATGCGACTAAACATGAGCTTGAAATTAATGATGCAAGTGTGCAGAGGGCTACTTTGTAGTGCAGCCTCATGCACGAGGCAATGCGACGGAACGAGAGCTGCTCGGATACGCTCCGATATAGGGACAGCCATGGATCATTAATCTGCGTAGGGTTCATTGAGGTAAGTCCTTCTGGGCTTGTTTCTGTTCAGCAGCCATTTGTTGTGCAGTCCACTTGACATCTGCACAGAACTCTGGCTGGTCCTACTTCACATCATGGCATTGCTGTTTCCCGCGGCCGTGGCCATGGCCATAGCCGCTTTGTACCACTTTGTTCTTTACCCATTGTTCTTCAGTCCGATAGCAGGTGTCCCAGCGGTGCATCCGTTTGCCAAGATCTCATCACTATACATGCTCTGGGTTCGCTTCTGGGATGTCGAAAATGCCGTTGTGTTTGCAGCTCACGAGAAATATGGCGACGTCGTGCAGCTGGGCCCCCGAGAACTCTCTGTCAACTGCGTGGACGACGGCGTCAAGACAATATATGGACGCAACTTCGATCGACACAGTTTCTACCGCGTCTACGAGGATTGTGGTAGACAGAACCTGTCCTCCAGCTTAGATGCTTTCACTCACACAGTGCGCAAGAAGCGCATTTCACACATCTACTCCAAGTCGTATCTCCAAAACTCCCCCGCTCTAGCCGCAATTATATCTCGAGTTGTGCGCGGTCGGTTCTTCTCTATCATCAACGGGTGTGCCAAAGCTGAGCGATCATTCGACACTATGACTTTGCTGTCAGCCCTGGCTCTTGACATGGTGTTGGGTTACACCTACGGGCTGAAGAACGGCACAAACTTTCTCAATGACCGGGAAGAGCATGCAAAGTGTATTGACAGAATACATACCGGCCGACCTTACCCAATGATGTTCTGGCTCCACGAGTTCCCAGGGATGGTATCTCTATTCGAAAAGGTGGGCATCCTCTCGACAAAGCGATACGATAGCTTAGAGGCATTGCACGTTTTTTGCTTGGACATGTGCCGTCGAACCGATGCCGCCCTCAACGAGCCTAAGCAAGACATCCCACCCGAAGACTATCCAACAGTGTATCAGCAGCTCCGACGCACTTTGGACACGGAAGGCCTCAGTTCCATTCCCTCCGTCGAGGTATACTCCGAAATGAGCGGCTTTGAGTCGATGTCTTACTCTCCACAGCAGCTCGAGATCGCAGCGGAGGTGGGTGATCAGATCCATGCATCTGATGAGACTCTGTCCATCACGTTGACGTACGCCATTTGGGAGCTGTCACGCAACGTGGACATGCAGAGCCGTCTCCGCCACGAGTGTCAAGCTCTCGGAGACATTGTGCGTGCAGACTCGAAAGTCGCTTTGCCAAGTGCAGGAGCTGTGGATCAGCTTCCATTGTTGCATGCCATCATCATGGAGACTATGCGAATGCACCCCGTCGTGGCCGGTGGACAGGCTCGGGTAACGCCCCACGGCAAGCTCAGCAAATTGGGACACTATGAAAACATCCCTGGCGGTTATAGAGTTCAGTCATACGCCCGGTTTCTGCACCAGAATCCGGACGTTTTCCCTGACCCACTCACGTGGTGGCCCGATAGATGGCTTCAATCGGCAGAGACGAAAGGTCAACAGGGCGCAGATCAAAAGATGAGATGGTTTTGGGCATTCTCTTCGGGAGGCAGAATGTGCCTTGGAAGTCATTTTGCCCTCTTCGGTTGGTGACACCTCATATGATTTGAGCTTCAGAGTATATGCTGATATTGTTGTACAACAGTGATGAAGTACGTCTTGCTGTTGATGTACGCAAACTTCGAGACGTATATCGTTGACGACGAAGGTATCGAGCATATGGAAGGGTACGTAGGTGGCCCAAAGCTTGGCAAGTTGATGGTTGGTGTAAGGGCTGCGACTTGGCCTGATGTTTGAGCAAAAGTCAAGCCGACATGCGACGTGCCTTCCGGGTCACTCCGGGTCACTCTGAATTGCAATTTCTCATCTCCATTCAGACTGGCTGGATGGCGTGCGCCACGTCTGGGGAGTAGCAGCGCGCATAATCATTTGCCAGATGTGGATGTCTTTCGCGGCGTCTTCTGCAGACGTTTTGGGGGCTTTGCTCTCGGTGACCATAGCTCTGAGCTCCTTGAGCTGCAGTATAAAAGGATCTTCGTACGTTTTCCGCAGGTGTGTCGTTCTGATCCCGCCATCCACATTCTGCGTGGTCGTGGTCGTGACAGGTAGGCCACGGATGAAAGGAGTGTCCCATTGGATAAGAACCGACTTGTCCTCTCCGTAAATCTCAATGCATGCATCGAACGACGGGATTTTGTGAAAGCCAGACTCATACGACAGCGTGAATCCAGGATACCTGAAAAGCACGTTCCAAAATTCGTTTGCCAACGAGGCACCGATGACATCGGTCGGGGCGCCTAGGATTTCTCGCATTGCTGATAGATCGTGTGAGCCAAGACTGCAGAGATTTTGATACTGTGTGATGCAGTCGGGCGTTGCTTCCACTTTGCACTCGACTTCCAAGGCTTGGTGGAAGGTCTTCTGCAACAGGGCGACTCGCTTCTGCGTTTCTTCTGGCGGATAATCACTAAAGCGACGAGGAAACATCGCAGACTGCTCCACGAATAGCTCATTAGGACCTATAATATCTTTATCGTCCGATGTCAGAGGAATGATCCGTTCGTGCAGGGGCAATTGCTGTCGCCTACCTCGAACACGCGCATATTTGATGCTTCCAAGCTGCCCTATCTCTTCCCTGATCTCGTCGAAACCGGCGGCATATCTTCGCATGTAGCCCACGAAAACACGACCGCTCGACGCTTTCTCCGCTTCGACGATTTCGTGTGCATCAGACACACTCATGGCCAGGGGCTTCTCCACGAATGCGTGCTTGTTGCTCGCAAGGGCAGTCAAAATGTGTCCTGGATGCTGCTCGTCCGAGCTCAACACAAAGACAACATCCACGTCCGGAGAGGCGCACAGCACTGCCGGGTCCCATGTTTGTCGGGGAGCATGGTGCAGCACTCGCTGGGAGCAGAAGGCCAAAGCGTCTGGAGAGCTGCTGCAAAGATACGTTATCTTAAATTGTAGGTACAATTGATTGAGGGTTGGGATATGAATGACTTGTGCGGCCTCTCCGCAGCCAATGATGCCCACGTTGATGACCTTTGACGCCATCGAAACGGTATTGGTTCAAGCCGACGATCAATGTAAAAGAGGTACAAGAAAAGGTGAGCCGCGATAACACACAACAATAATCTGGCTGTTTGCCGGCTCAAATGTTTGAGAATATTGTTTATTGTACATGTTAGATGCCCATATGATCGTCCGTTAGATTGCAGTTGTTTGAAAGCACCTTGCAAGGATGAGGGAGATGGCGCACTTACTGACGGCATCTTGCATCCGCCATGTGCGTGATTTCATCGCTGATTTCCCGTGCACAACATACGATCTAGACGTGCTGTGGGTATGTTGATCGCCCGAAGTCCCACTTACCGCAAAGATGTCTGCGAGGCTACTTCAAGCGATGATCGCCGGAACCACAGTCATCTACCACTGCTAGGTTCAGTATCTTCTGTACTGCCATCTCATGGAGGCGACTTCATCTTCATTATAACTGATGAGAAGTCAACGATGGTAATCACGTCGTGCTGGATAGCTGTTTCTGGAGCGGTCTTGGCTTCAGCAGCCAACATTGTTTTCGACCCGGTCCGTCCCGCAAATCATACTTTCGACTACATTGTGGTTGGAGGAGGAACTTCAGGATTGACTGTAGCAGCTCGCCTTACAGAAGACCCTAGCATACGTGTTCTTATCATCGAAAGCGGCTTCTGGGAGAATGACAGGGGCCCCGAGGTCCACAACTTGACATACTATGGCAGACAGTTTGGAACGGCCATGGACCACGTCTACACCACACAACCTCAAGATGTTGACAATCGAGCTCACCACATCAACTCTGGACGTGGACTGGGAGGCTCTACCTTAATCAACGGCGGTGCCTGGACTCGACCAGCTAAAGTCCAGATCGACTCTTGGCAAAGCGAGCTGGGCAATGCAGGGTGGACATGGGACGATCTAATTCCGCACATGAGACGTGTCGAGTCCGTAATGTCTCCGTCGGATGGGCTTGCACGGCCTCATGATGAAGCATGTCATGGAACTACCGGGCCGGTGCAAGTGGGCACATTTGATACTGGTGGAAAAGAGTCGCCCATCATTCAGGCATTCAAGGACGTGGCGGGAGACAGGTCATTACACTTAGACAACGATCTATCTTGTGGAAATCCACGGGGAGTTTCACAATTCCCAGTCACGGTGACAGAAAGCGGGAAGCGATGCGACGCTGCACGAGCCTGGCTACTACCGATACAGGATCGTGAAAACGTGATGGTCCTCGTTGGACAATACGTCGGGAAAGTGCTTCTCAGTCAGATCAATGGGGCTCCTAGAGCTATAGGAGTTCAGTATGGTCAGTACAGGGGAAATCATTATGAGGCGTACGCTGCAGCAGAGGTCATCGTATCGGCCGGCGCGCTAGCTTCCCCTTTGATTCTTCAGTCTTCGGGCATCGGGATGTCGAAAGTGCTTGCAAATGCCGGCATCGATCAAATTGTCAATCTTCCAGTAGGACTAAACCATCAAGACCAGAGCAATACCAACCTCATGTACTTACCCACTGCGGCCGCGTCTGGACAAGGGCAGATCGCCTACTTTGCTTCATTCAACGAGACGCTGGGCGATCAGTCGCCCAGAGGTCACTCTCTTTTGCAGAACGACACGCTTCTTCGTCAATGGGCCGATACTATCGTAGCGTCTGGAGGCTTTCACGATGCTTCCTTGTTAATGGTCCAGTTTCGAAACTACAGAAACCAGATCCAACACCACGACATTGCTTACTCTGAGCTTTTACTGGACACTTGGGGCGACTTCGGGTTCAGCGTCTGGAATCTTCTGCCGTTTGGAAGAGGCTATATTCACGTGCGAACTTCTGATCCATACCTTCGAGATTACGACTACAATCCACAGTTTCTTTCCACAGAGCTAGATGTTCTGGCTCAAGCCAGCGCCTCGAGGCTGGCTCGAGCTCTGGCAGATGATAGCAAATTAGCACGATACAGCCAGAAAGAGCTTCGACCAGGTCTTGATAACGTTCCGGACAGCGAGGACATGGGCTCCTGGACTCGCTGGGTGACAGCGAATTATCGGGCGAACTTGCATGCAGTCGGAACCTGTTCTATGATGCGACAAGACCTCGGTGGTGTGGTCAACGAGAGAGCACAAGTATATGGCGTAGATCGCTTGCGCGTGGTGGACGCCTCTATAGTGCCGACACAGGTATCGTCGCACATGATGGCACTACTGTATGGAATGGCAGATAAGATCGCTGCATACATACAGGAGGACCATGCGGGGCTTGCTGAGCAGCACGGCTACAAAGCTGGAGCGAGAAAGCACGATGAACTTTGAGACGCAGCGGAACAGTATGCTCGTAGAATTAGTCCGTGGAACGAACATCAATGCAGGGTGACCTTCTCTACAATTGCTATCGCCATCTGTAGGTTTTCTTCACAGCAGGTCTCCTCACCAGCACAACTGCCTTGTTCAAGTATCTTCAATCACCTTCCAGATCGTTCCCGAGTCAGAATGCGCCGGGCTCTTTCCCGCTCTACAATAGCATCTTCAGTCAGCAGATGCACTTTTGTCGTGAGCATAGCAACGTTCTCACCTTCATCGAACGGTATGAACTCGTGTAGAGCCGTTCCTGGCATGACAATTGGTAGGATTGGAACCTTTTGGTCCACCTTGACCTCGAGCAGTGCTGGAGAATCACCGGTCTCGAAAAGTAGCCAATGCAACTTTTCTCGAAGCTGTGAAATGTGTTCCACTCTTTCAGCCGGTACTCCAGCGGCTTCGCCGAATTTGACAAAATCCACGTTTGCTCCATGTGTGTGCGAGTATCGATCGTTGAAGAACATTTGCTGTGAGTGGGTCACCATGCCTGGAAATATAATTAGTTTCCAATTCCAATGCTCTGAATACTGGACAGTCGTAGACCTCCTTCTCACCTTGCTCGTCGTTGTTGAGTATCAATGCTTTCACTCCGATCCCGTAGCATTTTGCTGTCGTTAACTCTGTCATAGTCATAGCGAAACTAGAATCGCCGTCCACATCAACTACAAGAGCATCAGGTCTCGCAATCTTAGCCCCTATGGCGGCCGGTAAGCCGAAGCCCATGGTGCCCAAGCCTCCCGATGTAATCATGGATCGAGGATGGCGCCATCGATAGTGCTACATAGAGCTCCGTCAGTATTCGGGGAAGCAACGGAGCAACGGAAGACTGACACACCTGTGCAGCGAACATCTGGTGTGCGCCAACGCCCGTAGCTATCACTGTCTTGTCTTTCACGTCTGCAGTCAACTCGTCGAGCACTGATATGACAGTCTGCGGCTTAACGATGCCACTCTCTGCTTCCTTTTCATAAGCCCAAGGATACTTGGCCTTCCAACCGGCAATCTGCTGCAACCACGCCGCTCTGGCTTCGGCTGGAACCTCGTGCACGAGCTCTATGAAAAGCGCCAAATTTTTTACCACATCGCCGGGTATCAGGTGATCAGCATCGACCACTTTATTCATATTGTGCTGCCAGATCTCGAAATGAATGATTCCTCCACATCCCTCGACTGACGCTTGTCGTGCGCGTGGTGCAAAGCCGGACAGCTTGCGAGTGATACGATCGTCGAACCGAGCACCCAGAGCTATGATTAAGTCTGCCTCTTGCATTGCCATGTTCGCGTAACACGAGCCATGCATCCCAAGCATATGGAGCGATTTGGGGTCCTCTTCATCGTATGCGCCGAGACCGAGTAAAGTTGTGGTTACTGGAATCTGTGCAATCTGTGAAAGGTGCTTAAGCAGGACAGGGCCGTCTGGGTGGGAGAGTATCCCTTGACCTGCGTAGATGACGGGCCGTTTGGAGCGGTTGAGTAGATCTGCTGCTTGAGTTATACTGGCGGCAAGGGCTTTGGTGTCCGGCCGAGGATCTGGCACTGCGTAGGGGTACGTGTGAGAGGAGAGTGGCAAATCGTTCTGCAGAATCGTCGCAGTTACGTCCTTAGGAAGGTCCACCAGCACTGGCCCCGGTCGACCTGTCGTTGCAGCTATGAATGCCTCGTCGATGCATCTAGGCAGGTCCTGCACTGCCTGAGGCTGAACGCACCATTTCGTGCAAGCTTTGGCAAGACCAATGACATTCGCCTCCTGGAAGGAGTCTTTTCCAAGATCGGTCGTAGGTACTTGCCCAGCAAAGGCAATCATTGGAGTGCCGTCCATCAAGGCGTCTTGCAATGGAGTGATGAGGTTCGTTGCCCCTGGACCAGAAGTGACTACAACAATTCCTGGTAGACCTGAAGCTCGTGCATAGCTACACAGAGCAGCGACCTTGATCAGCAAGTCTCCTGCAATATTGCACTCATTGCACACTCACCCCTCGGCCACTGGAAAATCGTTAGCAACCGGTCTACACGCATCCCCGCGATTCATTGTATGAAAACCTACTATGACCTGCGCCCTGTTCGTGCTTCACAAGGAAGAAGTCCATGGCCTGTCGTTCGCGATCAGCGGCAGTAGCAATAGCTGTGCAATCTTCGTGTACGTACCTTGGACTCGTGTAGAGCATCGAAAACTGGGAGTATCTGCAGACTTATCAGTAATTCAATGCTTTTCCACCCCTGCGGGCTTTGGAAGATCGATCATATCTCACAGCGCCTCCTGGATATCCAACTATGTTAGTTCACGAGTGTTAGCTCTGGTTGTAAATGAGATTGGCACATAATGTAGATAGACATACATATGCATTTCACCTTGTGCTTCAACATCATCTCGTGGAAGATCTGGCCACCAGTCATACCAGCAAAAGCATGATTCAATGGACGAGCTTTGTCTTCCTTCTCAATACGCTTGATTGAGTGTGCCGCGGGTTGAAAAACTGGAGGATAGCCCTTGTTGTCGTCTACTACATGACTGTCGATGTGGTTGTGTGTTCGAGCGCTTGTGTTCAAACATTGCTGGAAGTTCTTGCCCCACGACAGCCCCGAGCTCCGCTGCACCTTTCGTAGCATGAGTGAATTGAGTCTGACCATGGTTGTGACATTCATGATGAACTAATATGGCATTGTAAGACCCGGCTGTTCCTCGTTCGGTCGACAAAAGGCAAGTGTGTACTCCTTGAGACTGCCAAGCAACCGATTCATGGCGATACCTGTGTAATACACATTTTATGTAAAGATTCCTGGCATCGAAACTCTCCAATGCACCTCAAGGCCTAGGGCTGTACACAAGGCGCCGATTGCAACGATGTATCCAGACTTTGACCTGGTTTTCCATTCCGCTGGCTGATGCAGGCAAGCCAGCAGCGATTGATATGCCTGACCGCCAGTCGCCTCACATCTGCATGTAATATCTGCTATGGTCCCGCGGAGGAAGTCCGTATGCATGAGCTCGCCATCGCACAAGGCATTGTGACAAATTATGAGGCGTGACCGATGTCGCCTCATCATGTAGCCTGCCACAAAAGGGCATTGTCCTATTCGCAGCTTGCACAAGGATTAGGCTGGTTGAGAAAGCGCTGTGCCAGCAGATCTGGATGTGTTCGAACCGACTTCAGGCGGCTGCAAAGTCTGCATTAGAACACGAGCTTCTGCTATGATTCTCTAGCTGCAGTGCGGTCCAGAAATTCATGCGGGTCCGCGTCTTCGATATCGCCATCAACTTGCCGGCTCCTCAACCTCTCTGAATCGTGCTAGCTGCTAGAACTCGGCAGGGATGTACTGCATATGCAGCGCCTGAAAACACGTAACGGTAGCACGTGAAGGAGCATGTGCGATCTTGTACTTGACTCGTAGCCGGAACCTCTAGGTCAAGCAATCGAGAATAATTGAGCTGGTCCATCTTCACGGCATGGCAGAAAGCTATCTCGTGCGTAATGAGTGCTTACAGTCCACAACTCAATGGCGCCCCTCTCACCAAGCAAGCTCGACTTTGTATCCACGAACCGCAACGTTGTACCATTCCCAGAAACTCACGCTGGCGGCCTGTGTGCTGGCATCACTGAGAACTCCGCAGCGCACGATAGCTGCCGTAGCGATATGCAATTGCATAAATGCCAAGTGCCGACCGATACACGCACGAGAGCCCTTGCCGAACGGCATCCAGTTTCTTTCCATGATCTCGCTCGATCTTTGCCAACGCTGTGGTCTGAAAGCGTGCGGTTCTGGGAATATCTCCTCGTTGAAGTGTAGCTCGTATGGGGCGACGCCGACCACGACTCCACGGGGAATGGTGATACCGCCGTAGACCATGCTCTCCGCTGTCTCACGGGGCAGTTTACAGGGCACTGACGAAGTCAGTCGCATGCTCTCTTTGACGACCCCAGAGAGTAAGGGTAACATTTGGAGCTTGTCGCCTTTCACATTCTGGTTTTGGTGAAGCTCTTCGTGGAGTGATAGATATCTGCGGTATTCACTGGTATTAGGCCAAGCCCAAGCAATCGCAAATATCAGGGAGAGAATCACTCACACCTCTCGGTTTGCAACCAGGTGCCACAGAATCATCGCCAGATTTAGACCTCCGCCGTCTGTTGCGCCGAAGATGGTGTCTTTACCTTCAGCCACAACTGCAGACAGATTCATCCCCGAGGTAAGGAGCTTTGCATGGTATGTCGTTGGAATATTCTCGTTCTTTGCAGTGTTGTCGATGATTTTGCGGAGCCATTTATCCACCCCTGCATTTGCATTCTTCGCTTCTGTCGTGACCATAAATCTATCGTAGCAGAAGCCGGATATGGGTTTGATGTAACTGGGCAGATTGAAGAGTCGAGTGGAGTCGAGGAACGTGTCAACAATGGCCGCGATAGAGAGCTTTTCTTCGGCAACCTCATCGAAATGCGCACCAAAAACGAACTTCGACGTCGCGTTGAGAGTAAAGATCCGGCATCTATCCACAAGTTCAGTGCGTCCGAACTTCTTTCGGTCTCGCTCCAGCTGCTGCACTAGTTGCTCAGCGCAGTCCTCGAAAATTGGCACGCCGTTGCGGACAGAAGATGCGGAAAAGAACGGCAGGGCGACCCGTAGTCGCTCCGCTCTATCCCTTGATTTCAGCGTTGAAAATAACGTCGAATGTCCATCGATATCAAGAACTGAGTAGTGGTGACTTTTCGGCAAGCCTCCATTTGCGATGTAGATTGGCCACAGCGCAGCGCCATCGGAAATCTCGACCTCGTTAGGCCCAGTTCGGATTATAGGGCCATATCGCTCATGGAGTCGATGTGTTGCGCTGCACTGTTTTCCGACGAACGTGTGGTACTGTAGCCAGAATGAGGAGATTGATGTCCACCAAGGCCCCGGTATGTGTCCCAGGGGATGCAACCGGCTGGCACGATAGACGGCTCGCATCCCGTAGCCAAGGACAATCGCAATGCTCAATATTTCGACCAACATTGTTGCCAGGGATGCGGTAGGCTGAGAGAAGCTCCGCGACAGGACAGACGAGCTACGCATTCGCGGACTACATATGGCGTTCATCGAAAAGCTCGATTGTGACGAGCTACATACTTTCTTCTGGGATGAGGCTTCGCTTGCTGGAGCCTCCTCGTGCGTGCGATCCGAGCAAATGCGAATTTGCTGCAGAGCTACCAGTGGTGCAGCTACACCAGTCGCAGAATGACCACAAGGTATAGAGTTAGCTCCATCTCCATTAGGCACTCACGCAAAGCACACACCCCCAGCCAATGGCCAGCCAACTGAGGACGATCGACTTGTGTCGGTGGAGCAATAGAAGTGATGCAATCAAACGGCGCCACGTCCACCAAGATCGGCCGCCGTGAGCCAAAGCAGCCTCGCTCCGCAGTGAACGGCGCAACGTAGGCGTCACCGCTGGCGATCATACCGGAACGTACTTTGCCACGTCCCAGCCACCACGGGATGTAAAGGTATCCTGGTAAGCTCAATCTCGGATGGTCCAGTCACAACACGATCCAGTTCATGCACGCACTGCAGGCCTGGACCACATCATTCACATCATATATCAACTCGAAGCACGTCGAGCACTTGTATGCAATGCAGCAGGACGACCCACAGCGACCAGCATGAGCGACGCAAAATACCTCGACGGCATCTTCGCCTCGCCGGCGTACACCATCTTCACGATCTCGCTGTCGGTGTACACCGACCTTTTCTTGTACGGCTTCGTGATCATTCTACTCCCGGCGCTCCTGCGCGACAGGTGCAACACCCCAGCCGACCAGATTCAAGGGCAGCTCTCCGCTCTCCTTGCTATCTACAATGCAGTCATCATCTTTGCGACTCCAATGTCAAGCTACATCTCGGTCAGGTGGAGTAACAAGAAGAAGCCCTTTTTCTTGAGCTTAGTGGCTCTCGGGGGTGCGACATTGCTCTTTGGATTAGCATACGACATTGCGACCCTTGTTGCTGCTCGGGCTCTGCAGGGAATTTCCGCTGCAGTGGTATGGTCAGTCGGACTTGGCCTCCTCACCGACACTGTGGGCAACGATGCGATTGGATACGCGATGGGATGGGTACAATTTGCGTCTTCGTTGGGGAATGTCACTGGCCCGCTTGCTGGAGGAGTACTGTACACCCAGGTTGGGCACATGGGTACTTTTGCTGTGGCTGTCGGTCTGGTCGGTATAGACGTGCTTGCGCGAGCCTTTGTCGTCGAGCCTACTTCCGTTACTCGCACTCATTCGAAGAGTCATGACGAATGTGATGTCGCATATCGTACACCACCCAATGCGGATTTACCAACTCTCGCAACTGGGCCGGAGGAGAGCACGCCTCTGCTGAGAGATGAGCCGCGAGTGACGGCGCAAGAGTCGAAGCCGTTAGTCACACATGCTGGACTGGCTCACTTTTTTAAAGTACTTTTCGCGCCACAAGTACTTTACCACCTGATGTTCTCCTTCACCGCAATGATGTTGCAGACCGGCTACGAGACTGTGAGTCTAGAAGTCGATTGTACCCCAGTGTGCTTGCTGATCCGTCCATTGTAGATTATCCCGCTTCACTTCCAAGCCAAGTACGGATGGTCGGCCCAAAAAACATCATTGGCATTCCTACCACTGATCTTGCCGGTTTTCTTCGCACCCGCAGTAGGAACCTTGCACGACCGGTACGGGTCGGCGTGGTTTTACGTGGGTGGTCTCACGCTCTTCAGCATTTCCAGCCCAGCCATGGCCGTGACAAGGGGCGCTGAAGCTCAGCACATTGCAATGGAGCTCACACTTCTCCTCGGCCTGGGTATCGCGTTCGTCTTCCTCCTCACGCCGGCAATGGCCGAGGTCAGCAGCTTTGGGCAGCGGAAAGAGGAGACAGACCCGGATTATTTTGGGAGCTCGGGTGGCTCAGCTCAGTGCTGCGCAGTGCTGAATCTGTCGCTAGCAATGGGCGGCGTGGTGGGCCCGCTGCTCGCAGGATTTCTCATGTCCGTGTCTGGCTGGTCTCTCACGAACGTAGTGCTGGGGGCGTGGCCACAGCTCTTGCTCTTTTGTACTGTTGCCGCTTTGCTTATGGCGTGTGTGAAAGCTCGCAAGCCAACTAAAGTGTGACCGGTCCGGTTGCCATTTCATTTCGTTGATAGCAAGTCAGTGTACTTAATTCTTATCCATTCATCGCGATCGCGATCCGATCTTGTTGACAAGGGGCGATCTGTATGCACGAGGTCAAGTTCCAGGGAAGAAACGCCCCAATAGCCGTCATCCTCCTGCAGGAACGACGAGAAATAGAAATGCACGCAATCACGGGATGGTAACATCCGCAGTACAGTCGCTTGTCTCGGTGTGCACAAGACTACGGTGGAGAGATATCTGGTGGTGTTACAAATAGATGGCCACGTCCACACCAGCTGAGTCGGTGTTCTCATCTCCTGCCCTCGCGACATCCTCGGTGTTTTACCAGTAATCCAAGCTGGACTGGACTATTCACTTGCACCGCCGCTACAATCTCATCCGCCATGGAGTATTGCAGGTGGGCATATGACAGGCATTTAATCCAGCGCATTGCTCACCTAATAATGTTCGCAGTGTCGGTCGCTCTGGGTTAAAAGTCTCCCGCCTGGTCTTGGGCTGTATGACATTCGGTTCTCAGCAATGGCAGGAGTGGATACAAACGGCCGACACCGCCCTTCCCCTGCTGAAACATGCCTTCGACGTCGGCATTAACACTTGGGATACCGCAGACGTGTACAGCCATGGTGATTCTGAAAGGATCATCGGCAAGGCCATCCAGCACTACAAGCTGCCCAGGCAAAAGCTGGTTATCATGACCAAATGCTACTTTCCAGTCTCCGAGGATGGCCGCCAGCCAGCGTTCAACATGTTCGTAAAGAACGACGGGGAACATGTCAACAGTATGGGGCTGTCCAGGAAGCATATTTTTGATGCAGTGGATAGTAGTATTGATCGGCTTGGCACCTATATCGACGTGCTTCAGATTCATCGCTTGGACAGGGAGACAGACAAGACGGAGATTATGCGCGCTCTGCATGATGTGATCACATCAGGAAAAGGTACTGTGGGACTGCCCCTTCTTAACCGCTGACGGCCACTGACTCGCGTCTCTCAGTACGATATATTGGGGCTTCATCAATGGCAGCCTGGGAGTTCCAGATGATGCAAAACATCGCCGAAAAGCACGGGTGGCATCGGTTCATTTCCATGCAGAACTATCACAATCTTGTGTTCCGAGAAGAGGAGCGTGAGATGATACCCTACTGCAAAGCTACTGGCGTGGGTCTCATGCCGTGGTCTCCTATCGCGCGTGGTGCGCTGGCAAGGCCTTTCAGCAGTCGGAATGCATCGCATCGGGAACAGACAGATCCTCTCGTGAGTCAGAGAGCACGGTCCTCGGCTGCTGATGAAGAGATCATCAATCGTGTGCAGGAGCTGGCTGAGAAGTATGGCGTCAGTATGGCTTGCGTTGCAACAGCATGGTGCATCTACCATGGGGATTGCCCAATCGTTGGTCTGAACAGCGCCGCTCGGATGGACGAAATGGTGAAGAGTTTGTCCTTCAAGCTATCCACAGAAGACGCAAAATATCTAGAGGAGCCATATGTTCCCAAGCCAGTCACTGGGTACTAATGACTTTGTGCTGCATGATGGTCTGGACGGAAGGCCTGTCCATCAGTTTGCGATGCCAGTCTCGGTAGCGTGAATACTTCTGGAGCAGCCTCGCCGCCTCGTCCTTTCCCATGACCTCTTCTGCGGCGGTAACAGTCAGTATGGTCTTCTGATTCGCAATCGCAAGCATTACGACAGCCCTATTTGCGGACATACCTAGCTTGTTGTTCCATGGTACAAAGACAAGGTCGGCAAAGGTACATTTGTCTCCCACCAGATACCCGCCCTGGTTGCCGCTCAGGTAGTGCTCCAGAATGCCAAGAATCCTGGTCACGTCGTCCGAAAACCTTTCGATGACACTCGGCACAGCATCAACGTGTGGATTAGAGAACCAAGCCTTGAGAGAAAAGAACGGACTCTGGGCGCCCATCTGATACGCAAGCCACTGTTGGCACATCCACCAGTTATGCGAGTTAGGAGTGTAATGCAATAGGCCCTGTTTGTCGTATGTTTGCACCAGATACTCAACGATGGCCAGGGACTCCCACAACGTGGCTTGCTTATTGTTAGGATCAGCGAGAATGATCATGCCGGTGTTCTTATCCTTCACGGCGGGCGTGCCACCATCCTGCGCCTCCTGCTCCGCTTTCTCACGAATGAGCTCAACGGTAAATGGAAGCCGAAGCTCCTCTAGAATTATACCGACCTTCTGCGGATTTGGTCCCTGGCGAAGTCAGACGACTGATCGTGCACGCATACATGACAACGTGAGGGCAGTTTTCCGGATATTCCAGACATACCGGATCTTGTATTTGCAGGACGAATGTATCCATCTTCAGCGCTCTCGCTGTACTTGCGAAGGATCGGTAGCCAAGTTGCGTATGTTTTTGTGAAAATCCGCTTGCATGGCTCAGGCCGAGCTTGTGCGAAGCTCTCGCCGGTATCGAGGCACCCACTTTGGGCAAAGCTGAAGAGCACGCATGCCGGAGACCAAGTTGAGCTCCGTACTGGATTCGGGCAAGCGGATATTGTGCCATGATGCAAATAGTTGCACGTCTCGGTGACGTCCAGAGCGGTGGCCTTTAAAGATATCGTGCCAACACTAGCGCGCTATCTGAGTGTGGTACCGATCTGCGCGTATACATTCATGGATGCATGCATGCCGACCATGCAGAGCACTATAAGGGAAACGGCGCTAGATGATCAGCCTATCCGTCCATAATGCTGTGCATGCAGGCCAATGCAACGGCGAATGATCGACAAGATGCAGATTCGCGGACCCCCAGGCAAAGCGCACAACCAGAAGCCCAAACAGCTGCTGCGTGAGCCACCGTCTTCTCAATGCCATGATTGCACGAACCATGAGGGGACCGACTTACATTCCACTCTTGAGATCATCCAAGTTCCGCACCTCAGTATGGCCGCGTCAGCCCAAGGTCACTATCCATACATTCAGGCGGAGGCTGCACCTTACACACGATCTCATTAGCTTTCACAAAAGCCTAGTTGAGATAGAGTCGATCTCCGGCAATGAGCAAGGTGTCGGCGAATGGCTTGTCAACAGCTTACGATCACAAGGCTACAACGTCGAAAAGCAGTACCTTTCCAAGCAGCCGGAACGGTTCAATGTTCTTGCGTGGCCTGGCAGCGAGAGAGATGCCCGCGTGATGCTCACGACTCATATCGACACAGTACTTCCTCTCTAGCCTTCATAGAGATTTATGCTTACCAAATGAATAGGTCCCACCTTTCATCCCCTACAAACGACATGAAGATGGCACTATAGCCGGTCGAGGCTCTGTCGATGCAAAAGGCAGTCTGGCTGCTCAGGTTCTTGCAGTCAATGGGCTTCTCTCCAGCTCGCAGATCTCTTCTTCCGATGTCTCCTTCCTCTTCGTCGTAGGGGAGGAAGTTGGTGGAGTTGGCATGCAGCTCGCCAACGACTTGAACCTTCGCCCACGAGCTGTCATTTTCGGTGAGCCTACCGAGGGTAAATTGGTCTCTGGCCATAAAGGCATTGCAGTCATCGAGCTTCGCGCCAAGGGTCGCTCCGCACACTCCGGCTATCCAGTAAGTATACCGTCGGTCCAAGTTCCCTTCGCACAACACATCTGAGCTGCATGATGAGTGCGTTCTAATAGCTCCATGAAGTGGCTAGGTCTCAGCGCGACCGATATTCTCGTTGCTGCACTGGCTCCTCTCCGCGTGTTAGGAGATAGTCTCGAACAGAGTGAGAAGTATGGCAAGACGACCTTCAACCTTGGCCTATTGAGCGGCGGTGTAGCCCTCAACGTTGTTCCCGAGGGAGCCACAGCTGGAATCGTTGCGCGCATTGCTGCTGGCACTCCTGCGGATCTTGAAGCCGCTGTTACTGCTGCGGTACACGAGGCAGTAGTCCCGTTCCTCAGCAAGGGTGTACAGCCTTCTGAAATCATCGAGATTCAGTTTCGAGGCGTTGGCCATGCACCTATCGACCTCGATGCTGACGTTCCAGGGCTTGAGGTCATGACGGTCAACTATGGTAGTGATATACCATGGCTCAAGCAGACAGTCACTGGCCAGATGCGATATCTGTATGGGCCGGGCACAATCTTTGTAGCACATACTGATCATGAAGCCCTCACCGAGACTGAATTGTTCGGGGCGGTGGAGGGTTATAAGCAGATCGTGCTGCATGCTCTACAGCGGCTGAAGGCTGAGGACGGACCGGATATTGATGCTTAAAGGGCTTCAAAAGCTGATGTGATCGCAAGCCGAGTCTTTTTCAGAGAGACATACTCGAAACCTAAATGCTATTGGCAACCTGACCACTATTTGACATCATCCCTCCAGCTTGGCTTCACGCTTTCACACACAGCCACATAGTCCTCCCATTTCCTTTTGTCTGCCACAACTCCCCTTCCAGTCCAGAACATAGTCCATTCAGTGCCAGGGATCTGCCAACTCCCAGCTGCACGATCAAAATACCACTTGTTCACCGGATTGTTCTTTCTGCTACGCCAGCAGACCCCGTACGGGAAACATGTTCGGACCATAGCCTGGAACAGAATATCTGCAACACCGCTCGACCCTTGCGACGACTGTAGAACTGCAAACTTATCCAAGTACGGAACCAAACGGGTCGGATCTGTTGTGTGGGGAGGCATCTCCCAGGTGAAGAGCGCCGCACCTTCGTAATCGCCAGCCACAATGAGACCTGCAACGCGACCTTTCGTGCGCGATACATAATCATGAATGTCAAGCCTGCGTCGGAAGCTGTTCTCTATCAGATGGACGAGTCGCCCAAAGTCGATCCTGGGGTCGTTCTCCAGGTCCAATGTGTCTCTGCCAGTGGCCGGACTCTGCCATCCGGTTGATCGATTCTCTGTTGATGGTACCATGATAAGTGGCATGCCTCGCTTGATCAACGTGGCAGCTGGAGCTCCACTGCACTCGCGACCGGCTCTTGATGGAAGCCGTTCGGCCGGGAGTGATGATGACACGATGGGACGATTCGTCAACAGGTTGTGAATCAAGATGTTTTTCTGTCGACCAGGCCTTGTCATTACAGCAGAACTGCCAGAGGGCACACTTGTCTCCGTAGAGTTTGCTCCTTCGTGCGGTGTCATGATAAGTGCGGAGGAAGTGGAGGGGAGGCATTTCAGACATTTCCGAATCATGTCTAGGTTCGTACGGTGTTGATCGTACTCATCTGCCGTATGTGCACCTGGCCCAGATGTAGCAGCCTCAGTACTAGAGTCAAGGAGAGCCTGTTGGATAGTTTCGAATTCCTGCTCAAGATTGATGAAGACATGCGACAGGCGCTCGTGGGTCTTGCTGGGAATGCCACCAACAGGGTCTATGACAATGAGTCTGTCGACCGCTGGTCCAGTGGCAGCAGTGTCTCCGTTTCTACTTTGTGATATCGCAGTCAGTTGCCTGGACATGCCAACCATGACATCAGCGCTTGATGCAGGCTGCAGCTGGCCGTGAGATGTATATGCCATTGAGGGAACTACAGGTATGATTCCACGCTTCAAGGGGCCCAGAAGCAGATCTGGAATTGCCATGTTGATGGGTGAGGCCACTCCCGAGTCTCCAGCAGCAGTGGTCATTTCAGCCCACTGGAGCGCATCTGTAACCACTCTGGCTCCTCGCGGGCTGCGTCTCTCAATGGCTCGACTAAGCCGCTCCGCTTGGGCAGTCGAATTTGTTCGTATGTTCTGGACATCGTGGCCGTGACAGGCCTGATTTGGGGAGACTGTTCCAGGTACATTGCAGTCCAGTACAACCACTATGCGCATGCCAAGCTTGACCAACTGGGATAACGTAGTTGCGAGGCCATCTAGAGTGACATCGTCTACTGATTCTGGCTGTTTGAAGCAGACCAAAGCCAGTTGCAGGGGCTCTCCGGTCGAGATATCTGCCTGCTTTGGCAAATGTGTTGCCTGTAAAACCTCAGAGACGTTGACAGTCTTCGAGCTTGGATCAGACAATACGCCCAGATTCACACCCGGGAGTGCTTCTTGAGAATGATGCGGCTTATTGACCCGAGGGTCTGTTGCCTCTGGCTCTTGTGGCAATGCTGCTTTCGACGGCTTGAAGCTTGCCAGGTACTGTCTGGCATCTCTCTTGGTGACGTTAACATTCAGCACATCGATGAAGAGCTCCCGCTGAATGTGCGCATCTTCCACTCTGGGGTTGTGATATGGTTCCAGAGGAGCCTTGGCGGATGTGGTGAAGCTGCGCCTTCGCCAGTATATCCTTAAGGGGTTCCGTTGCACTTTGCAGAGTTCGACCCAGATTTTGCTGGAGTGGGCGTTGATTGCCATGTTCCAAGACGTGGGAGCTGACCAGACCGTGCCCTCATGTTCGCGACCCTTTCAATCTTTAGCATCGCAGACCGACTCGAGAGCTTCGACCAGGGATGCTTTGCAGGGAAGCGGACGACATTCGAAGTAGTGGCGCATCTCCGCATGCACACAACACTTCCCTAGCGCAATATCGGATGCTGCTGTAGTGCAATTGCTCGATCGGAAAGAGGCTGCAGGTCCGGGTACGTAATTGGGACCCGGGGAAAGCACATGCTCGGTCCGGTTGATGCTCCATCGGCGGACTTCATGGCGCATGTATAAATGCATGCCATGACAATAAGCTGCACGCCAGCCTGAGCACTACATGAGCGTGCTATGCTTCTGAAATGGCGCAGTCACGCTCCACACGGCTCAGAGCGACCAAAGCACCACTTGCTTCAATCTGGAGATTAAACGCGAACAACGTCGAAGCAGAATTCTAGATGATGCAAATTGTGCGCAAAGGCTAGCTCTATCGATTGATTGAATCAGGATTCCGCTTTATCTTAAGCATACCGTTGCTGTCGCCGCAAAAATACCAAATCCCACAGTTTGTTTTAAGCCCTTCGATCCGCGTGGCCAGCGTGGCAGTAGACCTCCGCGCCTGCATACCTACAGACTTGTGCCATCGGTAGAGCTTCATCAGCCATGGCCAAAAGCATGAAGACATAATTTCAATACTTTATCGTGTTTTCCTGTCTAAAGCAACCGTATCCGCCACACTCTTCGCATTGGCTCTTCGTGACGAGACTTCTGTGACTGGCATGGTGGTTCCCAACAAGTCATCCTGCAGCATCGTGTTAGTCGGCGGGTACCCAATATCAAATGACCAGAGAGACAAACCCATATGGTGAGGTAAACCTGGGAGAAGTTGTACTTCATGCCCCACGCTTGGTGATGAACGTCGTGGAAGTCTGTCGTGTTCGTGGACACGTAATTGAACGGATTGTATGGAAACCGATATCCGCTGTGGTCGTTGACCGACTTGATGATAGATAATGTTGCGAACCACATGGCTGGTATTGTGGGCAGACCGCTGATGTAGAAGGTTATGGTAGTACCAATAGTGTCCACAATGAATGCTTCGACCAAACTGCTGTACAGCGCACCATAAGAGTAGGGAACGTAGATGCGATGGTGTACTGAGTGAACGTATTCTAGAGCCTAGTCAGCCGCTATTGTCTGTTCGAGGCTATGACAGACGAACTGTATAGAAACTTGTTGCTGTGGAAAATTCGATGCCAGAGGTATTGCCAGAAATCTGCCACAATTATCGCAATAATGACTTGCATGATCAACGTGGGTCTCGGCGACCAAATCGACTTTGTGCGCTCGGACGAGTGGTATGCGATGGAATCTTCCCGCAGTCCAACCCAAGTCTTCTGTTCGGGCTGACTGTAGTTCCCGTGCGCGGGCACTGTTGCTGGCCATGACGAGTCTGAGTGGGGAGCTGGCGCCATGTAGCAATGTTCAACGACCAGTGCAAACACGACTTGGATGATCTGTTGAGCAAGTACCTGGCGAAAGACTTGCGGAAGTGTTGCTCGGTTGCGTTTCTCGCCTTCTTCTGGGGTATGTATCTTGTACTTTTGATACCACATCTGCCGGTCAAAAAGGTAGAAGATGCTCGCGCTGGTCCAGTAGGCAGCGATTGGCATGGCCAGGAGCAAATAGAAGTCTCTGTTGGAATCTGCCATACTTGCGATGTCGCCGTCGATGAATGTTGTGGATGAAGGAGGATGGTTGTGGACAGACCGCTTGGATGGGTTGTAGTCCTCTGCAAGATAGCCCTAAATTTTTTTGATGCAAATGACCAAGTCTAGCTTCCCGGACAATGTAGCGACCGCTACTGATCGTCTCAACCAAGACTATTGGCCAGACACATGATTATGCACGTCCCGCAATGTCTGCATGAGCGAGACCGGCCTGCCAGCGCCGAGCGATAGAGCTTCAGATATACGCAGATCTACGAAAACGACCCGTGGAACGATAGACGCAGGTCTAGCAGTAGAGGACGCACCTCGAGAACGCAATCTGCTTCCAACGCCTACCCGTACCACAATTCCATTTGTCCATGATCTCACTCTCGCATGGAGAAGAATCTGTTGCTATTGCGAAGACACTGCACGTTGCGTCTGACCGCTTTCGACACGGTCGAGGAGCCCAGGTTGCCTGCCAGATCCGCAACTGCACAGCTACCCTTTGTGAGTTGCCCACGGAAGCTGCTCAAAATGTCCGCCAGCGGCCAGAGCAGATGCTCGTTGTCTTGTTCCATATCGTGTCTTACTCTCTGCAACCACGTCTCGGCATCTTGAGGTCTGAGCGCAATATCTAGCTCGTTGGCGATGATCTTCCAGAACTCGTGCATGCTCAAGCCGTCCAGTATGTCAATATCCGAATGGCAAGTTTGTGACTGGCCGTGAAGTATCAATGCCACTGTTCGTTCTGCAACCTCGTCGACTCCAGCAACGAAAAGCCACTGGTCTTGCTCGTCATTGTTGAATGCCCGAAGCCGCGCCGATGCCCACACTATGCGCCAGATGTAATCATCCTGGTTAGCATCGCCATTCATAATGCCGCCAATCAAGTACGATGGCCTGACGATGTGCATTGATTTGTTGTGACATGCTGTACGGATAGCCTCGACTATTTTCTCGGAGACGAGTTTGGTCTGAGCATATCCAGTGCCCTGCGCGGCCTCAGAGAGTGCTGACTTTGATTGTCGCTCGTGATCTCGCGTAGGGTCAGGATATCGGCCTCCAGATATATAGATGAGGCGCTGTATTCCAGGCGATGCCAATGTGGCCTCGAGTAATTGCTCTGTTGACTTGACATTTGCAGCCTCCAGATCTTCGTACGTCTTTGTCCAGTCGACAACAGCGCCGCAATGGATGATTGTATCAATACTCGGTTGTTGATGCATCGATGTAGGGTCTCCAAAAAGTGCATTCCAGTGGCCCTCAAGCATGCCGAATTGAGGCTTGCTAATGTCTCCTGGAAGAGCAAGCAACCTTTCAATACAGACATCTTCTCTTCCCGTCATCCTTAGGGCGTGTGTGATTCTTTCTAGAGCTTGCTCCGGACTTGAGCTTCGGACAATTGTTGTCACAGAACGTACATCGCTTGTCTCAAGCAATTGAATGAGGATCTGCACTCCCAGGTATCCAGTCGCCCCCGTCAACAATACGTGGCGTGCTGTAGTCCTCGATTCTGGTGAGAGAGAGCTTGCTTTAACAGTGGATTGGTCCGAATTTGATTGAAGGACAGACTTAGTTGCGCTTGCTATTCGGGCACGAAGGTCATCCGCTCTTGCGTCGGGCGTGAATTTGTGCTCCCCGTTGCTCCTCTCTGCCTGGGTGTCTGCTAGAAAGGCGGCCAGTCCTCGAACTGACATGCCTTTACTACCAAGCGTCTCAACAGGTACCCTGACACCAAATTGCTTCTGGATCTCTGAAGCGAGCCTCATTGCTTGCGCCGAGTCGATGCCAATGTTGACAAGATAATGGTCGTGTCCGTTGATAGATTTCCAGTGTTTCGAGCCTTTAGCAGCGACCACGTCAGCAATGACTTCGGAGAGTCGCAGGGCCTGACACTCCGAGGATGATAGCGAGGATCCAGCCAGAGTAGTAGATAGACGCAATATCTCGCCACGCGAGGCCAAAGCCGGATCATCCTCCGAGAGCCAATTTCTCAAACAGACTCGGTCAATCTTCATGGTTGGAGTGTAAGGCATGTTGTTCATGGTGGCCAAAAGACTTGGGAGCATGAAAGACGGCAACATCTGAGATAAGTAATCCGTAATCTCTTCGAGTTTCAGCACTTTCGTAGAGCGAGCCCGACCTTGGCGGCCGGAATTCAGTAGTGTTCGTGACTCTGTTGCTCGTACGACTGCCACAAGCCGTTTCGCGTAAGGTCCGTGGAGCGGATACAGAACAGCACATTGCTTGACCGCAGGGTGCTGTTCAAGCTTGGTCTCGATGTCGCCGAGCTCTACCTTTTGTCCTAACGACACGTATGAGTAAACCCCTTTTTACATGTAGGCGGACAAAGCAGTAAAGCTATGTACTAACCGTTGACTTTGACCTGAAAGTCTTTACGACTGACAAAGTCGATGGAGCCATCCGATCGCTGCCGGAACAAGTCTCCCATGCGGTATAAGCGAGTCATGTAGGCGGGAGAATCCGTCTGTACGATGCCTTCGGCGATCCATCTTGATGGAGTCTGCAAAAAGACCTCTGCGGTTTTCGTGGGGTTCTTGAGGTATTCTCTGGCCATCGTTGGACCAGAAATGACCAGCTCCCCGACCGCACCGACCGGCAATATCACAGCAGCGTCATCAGCACGTACAATATACGCTGTGCAGCTGGGCAGACGTTTGCCAACATTTGAGATGTCTTCTTCCATGTCTTCCATGGTCACATCTCGCACGTGCGTAACATCCACTTCTGCAGAGCCATAGTTTATGCCAACACCACAAACCTTGGCCCACTTGCGCAAAGTTGCAGATCCGATCGACTCTCCACCAAAGGTCACGAATTTCATGCTTGGAACTGTGGCCGGATCCAAGATACTCGCAACCGTTGGGGTCAGCAATGCCCAATTTGCTTGTGAGCGCATCACAAATCCTGCCAGATTGTTTTTGCGATCATGTTCGGAAGGAATACACACGCAAGCGCCCACTAGAAGTGTCGTGAAGAAGTCTGTGATGCAGCATTAGTGCTTGCGCAACCCAGAGCGAGGCCGACCTACCGAGCATGGCCACATCGAAAACGTGGTTTGCAAACTGAAGCACCCGCGAGGTGTCGTCCATGTGCATAGCTTTGGCATGAGCGTATGATGCAGTACACGCTGTACCATGTTCTCTGAGCATGCCCTTTGGGGTCCCGGTACTGCCTGAGCTAAAGAGAACATACGCAAGATCGCTGGGAACGCACGCTGTGTCTGGTTGCGCACGCTCCAACGATGAAGTGTCAGGCGGTAAAATGATTTCATGGACCTGATTCCGGTCCAGTAAGCCTTGGGTTTCTGCGTCGCACATAGCGTAAGAAGCTCCTGTGATCTGTGTGATTTGAGCAAGTCTAGCTTGCGGCCAGCAGGGATCGACAGGCACTATTGTCTTGCCGGCTTTCAGAATCGCAAGGGCTGCGACCAAAGCCCACTTGGATTTCTTCATATTGAAGAGCACCATGTCACTGTGTTCAGACTTCATGGTGTTGCTCAGAAGCAACGCAACGCTGGACGAGGTGGTATCGAGTTCTTCGTATGTCATCCTGCCGTCCCAAGCGTAGATAGCCGGGGCATCTGGCTGTTTCTGTAGACTCGCCGCAAACCCCATAGGGATTGTTGTATTGATCGGGGGAGGCGGTAAAGGTTGGTTCCAGGAAGATATGCGTGCTCTGTCATAGTCACTAAGAAAGCTGACGTCTGCAGGCAGCATTGACGGAGAATCTATCAGAACAGAGAGAATCTTTTCGAGCGTTTTGACTTTGCCAACAACGTCTTCCTCAGCTAAGACTCTGCTTTGATCAAAGAGAAGAGATACTTTGCTGTCGGCCGCGGACTCGCTGGATGACTGGCTCGTTTCGAGACGTCCTTCAACCGCGAGGGCTAAATTGACACCTCGAAGCATTGCAGCGGGGTCAGCAGTCCAGTCAAGAAGGGATGCAATGGAACCTTGCCACAGCATGTTGTCACAACCACCATGGTCGACGTCCGCAGATCCGGCCTTGATATGTATTAAGGCCGCCTGCTCACTCAAGCAGAGGTTCGAGTCCAGCTCCATTGTCAGTACAGTGGACAGTGTTCGACTCGTGGAACTACATAGATAGCATCTTGGACGGGCACTGTCTTCGTATGTCGACAGAAGTAGCAGCCAGGCGACTCTCGTGAGCGTGTCGAAATCGGTCCAGCAGGTTCCGCCATTGTTGTCCGGCAAATTGACAGCCAGTTGTTTCCAGTGCGATAGGCTGGGCGGTGATCCCGATATCTCGTCAGTCGTCAGGCTCCGCATACTGGATGAAGCCTCTGATGAATGCTTCAACAATCGAAAGTGCTGCCGCAAGACTCCCATTGAGTTGCTTCAAAGCGAAAATCATGAGATATGATCCCTTCATAATCTTGATCGCACTGTCCCCTTGAGGCTAGTCCCAAGTTGGACGAAATATCGTCTCCAGGATGGAGGGAGCATTGCACATGCCGTGCATACGATCCAGCCTAGTCTGCCGACAAGGCTTTCGAAATTCCGGGGATGAACAATGTCGGGTCGAGGCTTGCAAGTGGATGCTTCGGCCCACAGAGGTGCGTCCAAATTGCAGCATCCGATGGCTGTGCATCATGCCGCCAGCGATGCGCGCCGGTCGATGCATGGCTTGTTTGACCGCTATGCAGCTGACGATGCGTGTATCAGCGAAGAAAGCACGAGGTGGAGATTTCGGATGTGGAAGCGAGGCCATCGTGGCGACATTCGGACCACACTTGTTGCGATTAACCCGAGCACGACGATTTCTACATGCCTCAGGCTGCGATTTGAAGTTCTCTGGATCCCTCCTGCTTCCTACACATTGTGCATGTCGCCAAGAAGAAGCCACATTCGCGGCTGTGAGACATATCATCAGTACGACTGGTATTGACTAATCTCACGTCATCCTTTTGGCCGCCTTTCGAAACGCCAGCTTCATAGACTACCATTAGTACACGTATTTAGAAGTAGTCTAAGATAAATAGCGGATAGAGAAAAGCCCATGGTCTCTTGTGGCCGAACTGGAGAACCTATAACCATCGTCCCATACTCATATGTGCTGGAGAGAGGATGATTTTCAAGAAAGTACCACTTTGCTGTGCGACCTTCAGACGCATCCTGAACGATCGTACGAGATTGGGACGGTGGAGATGACCACTGTACTGAACCAGCGAAGTGTCAAGAGGAACCATTGGCCTTTCTTGGACGAGTCCAGATGATTTGCGAGAAAGACAATCTGGAAGTGGCGAGACACAATAGGGAGAGATAGAAAGCCGTTAAGATCGTTCCCATCTCTCGTCGCAAGTCCATCACCAACCTTCCATTTCATCAATCGTAAGCGGTTGTGCTCTTGTGTATATGCTCACCAAATCTCGTAGCTCATTGAAAGAATTGTTCGAGCCACCATGCTCGCATGGATAGAGGTGAATCACCTCGTACAGTCGCTGCAAGCTAGCCGCTCTGGCTTGCAAAGAGTCCCTCCACTCTCTCGAGATCTCCCATTAGAATCGTAGCCCAATGCGTCCATTGCTACTGCATACCAACAGTACCACCGCATCAGCGCTGTATTCCCGTCTTAGATCAAGATACTTCAGAACTCACCTCAAGCGTCCTCCTAGCCGCGCCTCGCCCAGACCGCCGAAGTTAGCCAACAGGGTCACTATAGAGTTCGTTGCGGTGCAATCACGCCTCATAACCCTCATCTCCGTCGTATCTGTTGTTGATATATCCGCCGCCGCAATTGCCGTTCTTGATGCCGTGGTGCTGTAAAATACCGTCTTCACCTGTGTAGTCGACGTCGTGTTTGTTGAGGAGGTAGAGGGCGGTGGTCAGAGCTGTGAGGGTTGCTGTGAAGAGAAGGGCAGAGTGGAGGTGCGTGGTGGGTAGTGATTGTTGGCTGAGTAGGGTTGTTTATGGAAAGGTCATGTTGGGTGTAAGAGGTATTAGGGAGCAAGATGTTTGGCTGTCGGTCTAACGCTGCTGTCGGCCTCCTTGAAATGTTTCATCACGGCTTGTGTTTGGTTAATGAGAACGCATCTGGATGGTCTGGTCCCATCCCGCCGCCCGTGTCGTTCCTCGATGCCCGTGATATCTTTTGTTCAATAAGTCTGACAGAGTACTCCGTCCGTCGTCTGCTAAAGATAGTGTCCAGTGGTTTGAACAATCTGGTACACTCTAAGTGTGGTCCTCCTACCGCCAGAGTCTCGGTGTCTGCAAGCTTTCACGCGGGAGCTCCGTCAATACTATCGCATTAGTCGGCGATACCGATGCATCCAGAAGAGAAGGTGTTATGCTTGTAACGCTGATCAATACGCGACCGTAGAAGAACTGTTGATTTGTATTGAGAGATGCCATGGCCTTCCAATTCCGTATCTGGATGCTCGTGCGAGCGGAAAATGTGACTACTTCTTCTTGTCACGTCGGAATAAAGTCGCGAAGGCCTGGTCAGCTTTTGTGTAGTTTGCGTGAATCTGCACACCTAAGCTCTGGGTGCATCACGGGCCGCATGATCTTAGGTTAGTCAAGCATGTGACCAAAAGCGCCAGCCTGACCCCAGCCCATTCGAGTGTGAGGCGCCAAGCATACCTCACTCAAGCATATGAACAAAAGCGCAAATTCGACTCTAGCCCACACGGGAGTGCGAGGCGCCAAGCATACCTTCTTCAAAGTCTCAAAGCAACTTGAACCCGCCCGGCGTCCTCGTCTGGAAGACACCGTCAGGGTCGTCCTTCTTGCTCACCTCTCTCATCTTCGTCACATTCTTCTTGCCATAAGTCTTCAACAACTCCTGCGTCGCAGCCGCAAAATTCATGTACTGGTAGTCTGCAGCCGTAGCAGTATTGCCCGTGTACTGCTCCAACACCCTTAACGACGCATACATCTTGTGACGTCACTTCGCTTCATGGTCGATACCATTGACCGCGAGGGAGGTGAGAAGAATCACGGAGTTGGAACCGAGGCGGTCAAGATCTAGAGTGGTACTGCCATTCTCAGCGGCGCGTTGAGCCATGACGGTGGAGAGTGGTTGGAATTAGGCCTAGGTTTCGAGCCCCGGGTCGACGGAGTCGCGAGGCATTTCACATTCAAGTTAATGAAGGAGGTGAACGGCTTTACGGACGGCGAATTCATTCCTGAGAGTCAAAGTCCACCAGATTTTGCTGATGATCGTAGACCATGGACAATCGTTTTGCAGATGACTGATGATTTGCCGCTATCCATCTGCCTGGGTCCCCAGGGCCGCTTGAGACATGTCCGACAAGCCCTGGTTCTCCGTCTTCGCCCTGGTCACGTTCAAGAACTCTTGAGCAGGTGGTGGCATCGCTTCACCAGATGTGTCGGCCACGTTCTGGATCAGGTTCGAGGCATTATCAGCAGGCCGATAAGTCCACCAGATGTACGCACCGTTGGCGTATGCCTCTCCATTGTCAGTCCAGTGCTGGAGAGCACGCATTTGTGCTGGTCAAGCTCTTCATTGGCAATGAATTCCCGATAAGAGGTCCAAGCATCAGTTCAATCAAAGGTTAGCATGTCATAACGATTCATAATGCCGAACTCGCTGCCACCGCCTTTTAGTGTGCGCCATAGATCCTGGTTGTGTGTGCCATTGGCCTTGACGATGCTTCCATTGGCGAGGATAGCTTCGAATTCGACGATATCATCGGAAGCAATGCCACGCTGATAGGCGTAGTTGGCGAAACCACCGCCTAGTAGAAGTCCTCCAACGCCGACTGTCCCAATTGCACCACCTCGAATACCTCTGTCGAGTTCATTCATCGTGCGGCAGACCCCGAGCCCTCTTGCGCTTGGGCCGACTGACGCCGTCTTCGTGTCACTGATGTAGCTCGTGGCATTGATTATGTCTATTGAGGATGTCAGCACCATACCCCGGACTTGCAAGAACCAGAATCATACTCGGATGGATCATAACTCCTTTGTCGAGGTTGTTGAACCCAGCATTCGATGAGTGACCTCCACTTCGCACAGCAAACTCGCATTTGGTCATCTCAACGAGAGTCTTGACAATGCTGGGTATGTCCTCGGCATTGCCTGGCAGAACGAAACAATCTGGCTCCAGCTGTCAGGTGAGTGACCAATATGAGCCAACTCTGCCGGTATAGTTTTGTTTTTGCGGGAGGATGATGTGTCCGACACCGGTGTCTCTCAGGATCTTGCACTGTAGTCAATCAGCCTTTATCTATCAACTCATATGCTGTGCTTGACATACACAATTATCGTTCGAGTGAAGAGGCTTCCGCGTAGCCAAGCAACCAAGATGGCTGAAAGCAGGGAAAGCACAGCGACTACAGTGGCGGTACCGTGCATCTTGACCTTTGTTCCTGGGGAGATGGAATGCATCGGTGTAGAAATCCTTCTTCAAACACTTGGCACGATGTATATAAACCGCATGGCCTCCACTCCGCTCGTGGCTGCACAAACCGTGCAACGATCGTCAACGGGAACCACGCCCAAAATGCCGAGTGCCGCCGAAAGGAAGCTTTCCACGACGTTGGTGATGATGCACTGCAGTATTAGTTGGTGCAGGGGCACTACGAGCGCACACGATGAACGGCGTATCCGCTCTTTCGAGGTGGCATGTGGACCAGAAGGGCAGTACGCTCCGCAGGTGTGTCAGGACCACCCGTACTATAGCCTGACAGGAGCAAATTGCAAGCCGGCCATGGCAAGGGAGGTTGCGAATTTTTGACACCGTGTGTAGGAGCTCTTCACGCTTCGTCTTGGTGGTCCGCTGTCCCCGTCTTCTTGCTTGAGATTGCGAAGTAGGGATTGCCTGTACATCAGAATGGTGTTGATCCTGTTCGAAAGGTGATCGATAGGCATCGCGAGCACGGCCAACATCCTATGCTTCGTACATAGACTGTGGCAACAGTCAGCGGAATTCATCAGAATATTTCGGTGACGTGAAGATGGCGACTGTGATAGAGCCATCAAGTCAAGCATTCAACAGTAGAAAGTGCCCAACCAAGGCTCGATAATGTTGAATGGCTTCTTGAAAATCGATATGGAAGGGTATCTTCAAGCCAATGTACGCCTTCACACCCAGCTCGCTCCCTTAATGTCGCTAAAAAGCACTTTGCCCTCGTATCTCGATTCAACTCTCTTGCTGCTCAAAGCTTAGGAATGTGCAGCGTCTTTGACAACATGCAGCATCCATGTGCCAAGAAGAGTCCGATTACCGGGTGCACCTCGAAGAGCCCAGATCCGATCGTGCCGTAGGGAATGTCTTGGTTGATCCAACCTCGCGAAGCCCAGAATGCCATCAGCGCGGCAATGCTCAGACTGGTTGGAATGGGAAGACCCTCGAAGTACTTGGCCTTTCCGTTCTTGTCCTTTGGTACGTTGCCGGTGGTGACGTTGAAACGTGCTAATCTTGCAAGGCCGGCGAGGACGAAACAAGTCAGAAAGAATTGATCAAGCGCGGTACGCATGCCCAAGGAGAAAGCACAGGCAGCAGGTGCAACGCCGAAAGAGATCTGCTTCCGTGTCAGTATACCAGCTAAACGCTCTTTCGCACATTATCCTCCGTACCAGATCAGCCAGCGAGTCTAACTCAGCTCCCATCAAACTGCTCTTCTTCCTCCATCTCGCTACTGCACCATCGAAAAAGTCGAAGAACATGCCGAAGTACGGCAGTGCTAGCGCGGCCCAGAGGTTACCATTGCCTTCGCCCGCAATGTACCGCAGCGATGAGAGGACAGACATCACACCGCAGAAGCCGTTCATGAGGGTGATCAGATCTGCGAGGTGGTAGGCGCGTATCAAGCTGAAGTGGCCTGGGTTGGGGTCGTTGAGGAGTCGTGACTGCTTGTCCTGGTCTGTGTCACACGTTAGAACTTCTCCGGATAGCTGGACGTTGCTTTCAAATATTCACGTGGCTCTTCTTCCACAACATCCTTGATGGGCTCTTGTACGCCATTGGGCATGCCGTTCAGCGTACCGGCGCTGGTTCTTTTCGACATCGCAAAGGTCGTTGTTTCGCTTTCTCGTTTCTGCTGCGCAATTGCGTGGCCGTCGTGCTGGATTGAGGTATCGAGGGTGAGAGGGTGAGAAGATGTGTTAAAAACGAGGTACATGTAGTGTAGAAAATATGTCCGAACGTCACTGCCACTGCCACTATTCAAGCTTCTACCCTGCCCAAACAAAAGCCACGACCAAAACGTCATCGTGGCCCGCGCGTGGGGAACACGACATCAGCGTTCATGTGATCTCGCGTGCCCATGTCAGGGTTTCGTTCACATAAGCAGGCGGCGACTTTCGCAACGCGCCCTTTCGTCCATCTGCCGTCTAACAAACATCTCGGTCTTCGCCATGCCTTTCACACACACTGCATACATTGCAGAAGGGAGACGACGAGGACACCAACAATCGCTTGAACATGGCTGAACAACATGTCCTTCCCTCCCGGGACACCATCGAAAACGCGAGGACGAAGCTACTCTACACAATCCCGACAAACGGCCTGGGAGAGGACGCAGTCAAAAATCACCTCGAAACAGAGATAGCACCAGCTCTCAACCGTCAAAGCCAGTCTGCCAACTACTACGGCTTCGTGACAGGTGGCGCAACTCCAGCCGCAACCCATGCGGACCACTTTGCTGTGGACCACGACCAGAATGTACAGGTGCACTTGCCGAACGACACCTTATGCACAGATGTGGAAGACGCGGCTCTCCGGATGCTATGTGACCTGGTCCGTCTAGATCACCATGATTGGCAACATAGGACGTTCACCACTGGAGCGACTGCAAGCAACATCGTTGGTCTTGCTTGCGGACGCGAGTACGTTATTCGCGAAGCAGCTAAAGGCAAAGGCAAGGACATCAACGCCTACCACATCAGTGAACATGGTCTGCATACGACGATGGTGGAACTGGATATCTCCAACATCCAGATCTTGACAACAGCCCCACATTCGTCCCTACGCAAAGCAGCTTCAATCCTGGGTCTGGGTAGGAACTGCGTCCGAGATCTCGGCCTGTTCCAAGCAAAGCACAACTTCGACTTCAACGCCCTGGAGGAGGCCCTGGTCAAGCCCAAAACCGCATCAATCATTGTAGTCTCATGTGCCGAAGTCAACACCGGCTTCTTCGCCACTTCCGGAGACGACATGAAGAGGTTGCGAGCTCTCGCCAATCAACACAGCGCCTGGATCCACGTCGACGCTGCTTTCGGCCTCCCAGCACGATATCTGAACTCAGACGGCTACAATTACGCCGCAATCAACGACGGCGTCAAGGATATCGAACTCGCAGACTCCATCACCGGAGTTGCCCACAAACTCCTCAACGTACCGTACGACTGTGGAATCTTCCTCTCCCGACACCTAGAACTCGGCACCCAGGTCTTCCAGAACGCTGGTGCAGCCTATCTTGCATCATCATCTGCCGACACCGTTCCATCACCTCTCAACATCGGCATCGAGAATAGTCGCCGTTTCCGCGCCCTGCCAGTCTACGCCACACTAGCCGCCTACGGCAGGTCGGGCTTGGGCGATACTCTCAAGCGCCAAGTCTTCCTCGCGCGCTGCATAGCGCGGTTCATCGCTAATGAACCCGGACTGCAGCTGCTGCCCAGATCACCGCCTTCCTTCAACAAGGTCAAAGAGCAAGGTCTCAGCAGAATCTACATCGTCGTCCTCTTCCGCGCTACCGATGATGCACTAAACAAAGAACTGGTGCAGAAGATCAATGCTACGAGGAAAATCTTCGTGAGTGGGACTCAGTGGGATGGACAACCGGCTGCGAGGTTTGCAGTGTCGAATTGGCAGGTTGATGTCGAGAGGGATATGGCGTTGATCAAACAAGTTTTGCGGGGAGTGCTGAAGCAGTGAATACGTGCTGAAACCATTCGACCATGCTCGCTGTGCATAAGATATCTGACAGAACCGGGTATCGACAAAAATGTAAACGCCGCGCCACCCATTCCATTGCCATGTGCCGTGCTGCCCATGCATGTACACCGTTTTCGCCATGCAACCATCTCAAATCCATCCAAACATGCCACGCAAGGCCTCGCATTCTCCCTCCCCTCCCCTCCTTCCCTCCTCTTGGCAATCCTCATCTCAAGGCTCCCCATAACCCCCCTGCGCCACCATCCCCGCCAACACAATCAAATAAACCAAAAACAGCGCCCCCACAATCCAAAACGCAAACACCGCCTGCCACGACTGACATATACTCTTCTGCTGCAGCCACGCCAGCGTATTGATGGACAAATCTTTACTCGGCTGATTGAACACAAAAGTCTCGCACTTCGAGTTTATATCACCAGCCGGGCCGAAAAGTTGAATCGCAGTCTCGATGAGACCGGTGAGGTACAAGACGAACAGGATGAAGGCGCCGATTATGAGGATTCCCGGGAGGAGGCGGCGTTGGAGGATCAGGAGGAGCATGAGGAGGATGAAGAGGATGGTTAGGCTGCCGACTGTGATGCCGAAGGGCATGATCCTGGGAGGGTGTTAGGAGTGTGGTTTGAGAGGGTGCAGTTATGGGGGTGTGGAGGGGGTAGTTCTGGCTTACCATGGGATTCCTAGTCCTCCTAGTTGGTTTTGCTGTTGGACGAAGCTTGCGAAGATTCCGACGAGGACGCCGCCGGTGACGAGCATTATGATGATCCAGACGTTGAGTTGCCAGTCGGGCCAGTAGTAGGATTGTCGGACTATCACCCGTTCGCGGGTTACGCTGCTGCGGGCCATTGCGGCGGTCGGATATGTGTGTGAGACTACTGGGTGTTCGAGTCTGCCCTAGCCCTCCCGCTTGTGAAGCTGATGAAGGCTGCTGGTTGTTGTAATCCCGCGGTGTCGTTCGATGCGCCGGCGATTGTGGAAGGACTCTGCTCTAGATTCGTACTGTCTCGGGCCTGCTCGTATGTAGTCGCAAGGCGATAGTATAGTCCGTTCAGGCACCGAGGCCCGCGCGTGGGGCGCGTTGCATGCGATGTGGTTGTTCAGTCGGAGAGTGCCACGTCTTGAAGCTGGGCAAGCTGTATGCTAGCTCAAGTGGGGCGTTGTCGAGAGTCGAGTCGTCGTCGTCGTCGTCGTTTCGTTGTTCGTTTCCGTCCGCCTCGGAGAATATACAACCAAAAGAATGGTAGCGCTGTACAGAATGTGCGTAGGCGTACAGTGAGTATGCTCGATGAAGTGTGCTAGGTTCTAAAAGTGGTGGGTCGCTCTTTCCCAAACTCATCCTGACGTATCGTGTGTCAAGCGCGTGGCTGGAGGTGGCAGGAACGATGTGCACGGTCCCCCGGCAAACAACAGATCCTGGTTCGGGGCAACGCTTGATGTGAGCAACCACATTTCATCTTGGACGGACATGAACACACGTGAGTACGACGATGGTACCCGTCGATGTTTATATACGAATTGCCCGATGCTTGCTATTGCCATGGATGATGCCTGGAAACATGTCCCGTCGACGCAATCGACGCGCCTGAAAGTGAAATATCCCGAAAGGACTGCATGCGTGTCGTGTCATACAGAGGCGACGTGACATGACCGCCGAAGCTCCGTAACGCCAGTGGACGACTATCAGGTTGTGCTGCAGGACGACTGCTAATAAGGTGAACCCATCCTTCAGCATGCTGTGTTTGTACTGTACAATTCAAGGGCAAGACCATCACACACAGCAAATGCTGAGTCAAGCGTGGCGAGAATCGCTTCATCACATACTAGTACTCGCAAGAAGCGATATTATTCGATCCCATACAATCATTGGCGAGCAACATCTAGGTCGATGGAGGGTTGGCCGCCCGCTGGCACTTCTCTTTCATAGAGCCTTATCCTGGGCAAGGCTAGTTCTACCTCGTATAGCTTCTGCGAGTTTGGGCTGCATCCACTTCCTCTAACATGCATCTAGCGCAAGACTGGCCATGAGGAGCATTCAGCCATCGTAAGCTATAATTCTGTTGCTAATGTGAAGCTCGACGATGATCGAATGTCGCAGGTCAAGGCATACCTGCATCCCGAGCGCATGTTGGTGAAACATCCGGACGAGAAAGTCTTCGAATTAGCTTTGAGATCTCTGTCTCTTGCTCAAGAACCACCACCTGGGCCATACGATGCGAAGCTCATTCAGGCATTGATGCCGTTGCAAGCATACTCCGGCAGCCGTCTAGCTGGCCAGGAGAAATCGAATATGAGCAGTCGCCGCGACAAATTCTCGAAAGCGCCTTCAGTGCGTATCAGGACCAACTACAGCTTTCCGTCAGCTCTGACCTCTTCGCAGACATTCACGATCCACGCCAAAGTCGAGATAGATCAGTTCCGCGCATCCATCACGATCCCAGCCCTGGGACTCGGGATCACACGCCTGAAGCTCATACTGGTCACGTACTACGAAGCTATATGCCAGAGATACGACTGGCAGCCCGAGCTCGAGGAGCTGGAGAAGGAAGAATGCTTCTCAATGCCAAGCCTGACAATTCTGTCGTCAATCTGGAGCACGCGATCAACGATGGGGGCACGCTCATTTTTTGCCGCGGCCTTTACATCAAGGATTTCAAGCGATATACCGCCGAGATTCGAGACTTTCAACACCAATCGTAGCTATGAAGCCAAGATCGAAGCCCACCGTCTGTGGGAAGACGTTTGAGCATGACTATGACACGCCTTACGAAGCGGTCATGGCTGTGACTGGGTGGTATTGCGTCGTAATGCAGAAGGGGGAAAAGTCGATTGCGGTAACATGTTGGCAGCCTGTTGCGATGAGGTGATACAAAGCTACCTTTTCAAAATCTGATACATACGACCACAGATTCATCAAGACAGGGCATGCCTGGTGCGAGGGTGCGAATTGCGAACATTCCACCTTGAGAACACGAGTCAGAGAACACTGATACTTCATAACAATAGCGATGTCCTGAGTAGGGCGCAGAAAATCTCACCTGACGAGATCTGGCGCGCGTCTAGACAGCTCCAAAAGTTTGGTTACAATGCCTCTTGACGCACCCTATGAGCTTCTCCGCACTCCATCAGCTTCTCCGCACTCCATGCCGCCACATAAGGCCACAAAAACAGTAGCAACAACTGCTCATTGGACTACGAAAGTACAGTAGCACGGTACATCGCCATTGTATGCGCCACGGGGTTGTTCAGATCTAGATGCAGACAGTAGTATTCGCTTCGCCCTGCAAGGTCAGCGTGTCTACCACGTGTGACACAGCACATTGGACGCCAGGACAGCCAACGCTCCGACCACATACAGCCATTCAACGACAGCAGCCACACGGATTGACCCAACTCGAGCTTTGCCGTCCGTGAGTCTGGTGCGACTCGCAGCTGCCGACACGAAGACCATCGTACTTGCGGCATCAAGGGCAGCGTGATTTGTATGGAGTGTGCTGCCACGATGTACACTTACACTTGCCCCCCCCTCTCAAGCCATTGTGGCCAGAATGCGATGCAATACCCGCTGGATAGCCGTCGCCCGTGATTGCGAGCACATAGATAGAAGGCCGCGCCCTTCATCCATGCCGCTTTCGACCACAGCGTGGTGACAAGACAACATGACTTCGCACGAACTTGAAAAGGGCACCCTCGAGCGCATCGAGACCCGATCGGATGCCGCAACGCCCAATGAGAAGCCGAGCAACCCACTCGAGAAGACTTCCACGAACGAGACGCTTCTAGCTGCAGTCGATATCGATAATCACCAAGCATACAAGGGCGACGACTCCGATGGCAAGGTATACTGGACCATCAAGAAGCTGCTCGCTGCGGCATTCTTGTCCATGTTGTACACTGGTAGGATCAACAATGACCTCTTGACATTATCCACCCACCGCTGACTCTCAGCGAGGCTCTCAGGTCCCCCTGTACTTCACCGGCGGCAGTCTTCGATTCATCGCGGAGGACCTCGAAGCGCCAGACATTATTGGCTGGCTACCGGTCGCTAACACTCTTGCCATTGCCGCCATATGCCCTTTCGTAGGCTATCTCCAGGACTTGTTCGGCAAACGATCTATTGCTTTATTCGGCGCAGTGCTGCTCTGTGTTGGCTGCATAGTCCTTGGAACAGCGCATCAGCTTGGCGCAGGACTTGCTGGCATGGCACTGGCTGGTGCGGGTGCTGGTGTTGGAGAGCTGACCGGTCTTGCTGGGTAAGTCCCTTTATCGGAAAGGCTTAGTACATTCGCTGACATTCTGTGCCTCCAGCCTCGCCGAGATCGTGCCGGTCAAGCACCGGGGATATTCCCTCGCCATATTGACTGCCTTCGTCTTGCCATTCGCCCCGTACGTGATGTACTGTGAGCTGTTTGCGACTCGTGGAGCCAACCCGACTTGGCGATGGGGAATGTGGATAAGCTTGATCTATAACGGCATTACCCTTGTGGGCCTCGCAGCGTTCTACTGGCCGCATGGGTCTCGTCGTGCCGATGGCCTTCGCAAGATTGAGGTGCTGAAGCGCATCGACTATGTCGGTGCTGTCCTCTCGATTGTCGGATTGACACTATTGTAAGCCATGCATGATCCCAGAGACGAGATCTATCACTGACATTTCGCCAGTCTCGTCGCTCTCCAGGCCGGTGGCTATACTCACCCATGGACCAGCGCCTACGTCCTCTGCACTCTTCTCATCGGCATAGTCTTGCTAACTGCCTGGGTTGTATGGGAGTGGAAGGGTGCCAAACACCCCATGGTCCCCTTCGAGCTGTTCAAGAATCAGCGCGTGGTCGCCTTCGCCTTCGCAGTGGCATTCGTCGCTGGCATGAACTTCTTCTCCTTGCTGAACTTCTGGCCATTGACCATCAGCACGGTCTGGACACCAGAACCCATCGCCATCGGCTACCGAGGATTGCCAGTCGCATTCGCGACCGCCCTTGGCGCCATCTTCTGGAATGCACTTCTCTCGGCGTGGAAAGGCGGCGCTCCCTGGATCCTCTTCCTCGCTGCACTGATGCTGACGGCTTTCGGTGGCTCGCTTGCCAGCATGTCTCCGGAGAACGTATATCAATCGGTCACTCTTGCTTCATTCGCCGCTTTCGGTCTAGGTGGTGTGATTGTCCCGGCCGCCACTGTCGCCATGATCGCCGCACCCGATGCACTCATCACAACCTGCGCAGCTCTATCCCTTTCCGTTCGCGCCGTTGGTGGAGCTATTGGCTATAGCATCTATTACAGTATCTTCGTTAAGAAGCTCACCAAGGTCCTTCCAACGCTGGTCGGCACTTATGCTGTTGCAGCTGGGTTGCCTGTTCAGAACGCTGAGCTATTCGTGGGGACTTTCCTCACTGCGCCGACCAACATCACTCAAGTTCCTGGCATCACACCGGCCATCATTGGTGCTGCGACGCTAGGCAGTCAGTGGGCATATGCTGAGGCGTTGCATCTTGTCTGGTACACCAGCATCGCCTTTGGCGTTTGCGCTATGGCATGCTCGCTGGCGATTCCGAACACGAGGAAGTTTGAGACTAATAGAGTGGCTGTTGCGATCTAGTGCGGGTCATCTAGAACGTCTTCGAGCGCTGCCATGCTGTCCGCGTTCGATGTTCCAGTCCACAGTACGGTACCATTGGGGCACTCGTCCTCTTCGAGTGGAGACGAGGAGAGAGATGACGTTCCAATGCTGGATAACGCTGCATCTGAGAAATTTTTAGTGCATATCGCGCGTCCGAATCAGTGGCGGAGTGTTCTTTGTACTCCAACTGCACAAACCAAGCACGCTGGCATCTAACATCCTGCACCAGATTCGGAGCAATCCCGAAGCCTTTAGTCCCCCAGTTCCCTCCTAAATCACAGAATAGTCAGCACAACTGCACTTCTCGCCGCTTTCATCGTTAAGATTACCATTCGCCAATGGCCTGCCCTCTGCTGCTGTGGGTAGCCGTTGCAAGAATAATTGCAACGGGTGAGGTCGGGAAGGAGAGAATTTTGATAGTAGAATGAGGCTGTAGCGCTCACAAGCAGTAGAGACAGTCACTTCTATAGCGTCTTCTCAAGGATGCCCCGGGAACATAGGAGAGATCCTAGTTGGTATGACTTCCTGTAGAAACCATGATGTACCATTCATCAAACCTCGTCTGTGTGTTCCTCTTGCCGAAAGCGAAGGCGCAGCAGTTATTCTGCTCCTTCTGTGAGCAATACCAACCCGAGAAACTCGGTCTTCAGATTCAAAAGGATCCGAGTGCCAAGTGCAATATTGATCCTCAGCAAAGTCCTAGCACATAGGGGAAAGGACCGGGTATCTCGGTCAGGTCATTCTTGCCGCAGAGATTGTTCGACGACTGATGAACACTCTCGAGCGCTGTTCGCGTGCTATAGATTTGCAGCACAACCTGCACCCCAAGGAAGAGTCTGTACAAGATTGGCAGAGTTGCTCGTTTGGAGGACGTCACGGCCCGTTCGCGACCATGGGAACCAAAAATTACGAGCTCTTCCTCTAGAATAGGTAGTACAGCTTTTGACCTCGGGGGACGACCAAGACTTGCTGGGGTCCAAGTATAGAGCGTTCCCTAATGCAGCGCTATCATGCCGCTCTTGGCAGACTGTTTCTGGTCCAGGCTTAGACAATGGCGACCCTCGTTCCAGTCTGGTCAGACACGATGGTGCAGGAACACGCAGAGGACTGCTCTTGTGCATCCAAATTCGCTGCTATCTTATTCAAGGTCAGCTCCTAGTAAATCCACCTAAAATCCTCACAATCCGGCCCCTCTTTCAGCTTCTCGGTCGGCACATCCCTCGCCCTAACCACAACCCCCTGCCTCCGGTTCCTCCTCCCATTATCCCAAATCATCCACGCCCCCAAACTCAACGTCAACAAAATACCCAGCGCCCCAAACGCTGCAGTCGTCGCTAAGGCGGGGATATAATTCGGCGCATCTTGCGTACGGAAAATGTTGCTTGATACCACACCCATCATATTCGCAGTCGGAACTCCAATAGAAGTAAGGAGTATTCGACGGTTTTCGTCGGCGATATTGTTGTTATACCATACATCGAGAATAACGCTCGGCGCAGAAGTCCCCCAGGTCATCATGAAGCAGGCGAAGTAGGCGACGTTTATATTGTGCTCGACGTCGATGGAGGCGTAGATGATGAAGCCGCAGAATGTGAAGAAGAAGCCTAAGGCAATGAAGGGGAAGCGCCAGCGGGTGTAGTCTGAGGAGTAGGCCAGGACTAAGAGCATAACAGCTCCGGTACAGTTGGGAGCGACGGTGTAGAGGTTCGTCTTGATTGTGCTGTAGCCTAGACGTCCCACGATTTGTGGGAGGAAGAGGGAGACGGACTGAAGGGGAATGCCAAGGCACATCTCGATCGCCAAAATCGCCCAGCTCGTAGGATGCTTGAGAATCTTCAGAGCTTCGCGAAGGTTGAATTTCGACTCGACTACGGCTGAAGAGTCGGTTTGGATGCGGTAGAAAGCTAGTCTCTTCTCCTCTGGGCTTAGGAATTTGGCTTTCTCGGCGTTGTATGGCAGGAACAGGAATGCAATGACGGCGCCGCAGATCGTCAGACTGCCCTCGAGGGCGAAGAGGTATTTCCAGCTTGGGAGGGCGCCGCCGTCGATTTGGAACATTCCGAATGCGAGGAGGCCACCGAAGGCACCTGCAATGTTTGATGCGGCGTAGAAAATTGCGAGGCGACGGGCAAGTTCACCTCGGCGGTAGAACTGGGTTTGGTAGTAGATAACGAGTGGGAAGAAGGCACTCTCGGCCATGCCCAGAAACCATCGCAAAGCCATCAGACCAGACCAATTATACGCCGCAGTGACAAGCAGCGTCATGGATCCGAAGCACATCATCATCGCAGGCAGGACTCTGGAAGGGCCGTACATCTTTCCAACGATGCCGAGGAATGGTGCTGTGAGGACGTATGGGACGAAGAAGATCGACAAGAGAATATTGTCTGGAGATGTATCAGCATGTGTACCACTCGTCGTCTGCTGTGTCACGCTTTAGACCTACATTTGTTCGTCCCGGCAAACCCCAGATCCTTCTCCAGTCCTGCAGTCTTGGCATTGCCAAGATTCGCCTTGTCCAGACTGTTGAAGAGGTACATCATCGTCAACAGCGGCAAGATACGCAGGTCGAACTTCCACAGCAGTGCTCGCTCGGCTTTCTTGTCAATGGTGAAGCTATCGCCATGTTCGGTCGTGATGATGGTGTCGCCTTTCGCATCAGCGCTGATGGACTTCGTTCGCTCGTGCTCGGGGGATGGCATTCCGCTCTCAATAGCCGGCATCTTGCTGGAACCGTCCATGGTTTCTTGACTTTGCGACGGATTTGCGAAGATGGAACAAATGTCGAAAGCCAGACGACAGAGAGAAAGTAGAAAGACCAGACTCCTACCTCAACATTCGTGTGCCTTATCGCTGCCGGCGGCGAGAAATGCGAGGCAATTTGCCCGATCGTCATATCTTGCAGAGAAAGCTGCGATGCAAGGTTGCACATCTCCTCAGCAAAACTCACAGGATCGTGTAATGTGGATAAAGTCGTACTGATAAGGTCGGCATTTCTCCGGACCCTGGTCGATCGTCATTCATCTTGCAGGTGCAGTGGGAAATCGCCGGCATCGTGACGTTCCGTCAATTCCCGATCCCGTCCGTGGGTTGATATTCACCGAATGTCTGCCGTTCGTATAACACGCTCACTTCTTGGCCAGCATGCCGGGTTTCGTCGTCATACGACGGCAAGGCAGAGTCGTGATTTTCATTCATCGATGGATCATCTCTTTCCCTTACCCTTCTTGCCCTTTGAATTCACGGGCTTTACGTCTTTCAATGCAGCGTGACCTTCGTCCTCCACGTGCTGAAAGAGTTTCGTCCTGGAAGGGAACTCTTCATTGCAGACTTGACATTTGTGTCCTGCCGCGGCTTGCATTTCGGCGGCTGCGGCTTTCTTCGCTCGCTTCTGCGCAGCTTTGCCCATCCTGGGCTTGCCAGGCTTCGAATCGTCCTCAGAAGCAGCGGTGGAAGCAACTGTAGATGCTGGAGTGTCGAGAGCTGCCGACTGCATTCGTGCTTGGATCGTGCTGATCGAAGCATAGTCTTCGTCTTCGGAGTTAGAATCTTCTTTGGCGTCTTGTGGATCTGCATCAGACAAGACAGCTGCAGGTTTCTGCTCCTGCGATCGAGAATTGTCCTTGGCGGCGTCGTCCTCAGACTTCTCGGCATCGTTGTTGTCTGCCTCGTGATCGATGCCGTCTCCAGCCTCATCCAACACACCGTCGGCATGAGCTTCGTGATCTTCCCCTCCTGCAGCTAGGTCGTCCAGAACTTCTTGCTCCTCGGCTTGACCGTTTGGAGTCGCGACTCCGCTGTCAGTGCCACTTTCATCAAGATTCAGATGCTCGTTTTGCTTCCGCATACGCTTCTGCAGCTCTTTGACAGCTTTTTGATGCTTCTTCGACTTCTCGTGTGCTTCCCACTGACGTTCGCTCTTGAATACTTTGTTACACGCGACGCACTCAAAATGCAGTTCCTCAACTTCTTCGGCGGAGCTTTCTTCCAGTTCTTCAGGATCTCGCGCTTTCGTCCATTCTGGTACGGCCTCTTCAGCCAACTTAGCAGCGTTTGCAACTCTGGCGCGAGCGGCTTGCGCGGCTGCAGCATCACGTAGAGCCTTTTGCCGCTCTGCTTCCGACTGCGTATTTGGCAAAAAGCGAGGGTCACGCTTCTTGATGAATTGCACCAGCGACCTTATCGCCTCGTTGAACTCCTGCTTGCCGTCCTTCCTCAGCTTCAGGTTCTCCTGCTCCATCCGCCGTCGGATCCATCTGTCTGGTGCATCTGATAGCCTATACTTGTCTCGCCACGAGAACGACTTGACAGTACTGAATCCAGACCACGCAGCATAGAACTGCTTGACAACATCTCCATACTCGTCGTCCTTGTGGCCAAAAGTGGGATACTCGCGGACCTCGACATTCTCCCAGCTGGCAGCAATATCTTCCTCCCTGGCAAGCTGCTCAAACGTCTCACGGACAAAGCCGAAGAATCCAGAAGGGGCATCAGAAAACTCAACACTGCGGTTGAATTTGCTCACCATGCGAGCGATGTCGTCCGCAGTAGTCACGCGTACATCTTGATACGTTGGCGCATCGTCCGTGGCATCGTCACCTCGCAGAATGGCGCTTTCGTGGCTGTCATACCACGCACGCTCCTGCGGGTCGGACAGCACTTCATGTGCAGCCTGGACCTCTGCGAAAGTCTTGGTCGCGGCTTCCTCATTGCCATAGTTGCGATCTGGATGGAGCTCGAGTGCCTTCCGTCTGTAGGCCTTTTTGATCTCTTCCTCGGTGGCATTTCGCTCAATGCCAAGCAGGACGTAGTAACTCGTCTTCACCTCTCCGCCGCCACCACCACCACTGCCGTCACCACTGGCGCCGCCCGAGGACTGGCCCTGGCCCATTTCTGCTGCGCCCGCGGCCCAGACTTGTACCTTGATGAGCCTCTCGAGAATGTCTCTGTGTCGGCCTTCTCGCCGTGACGGGGGTGCAGCCGTGAACTCAACCGGAGCATGAGTCGTGGTTTCCTCGTGGTTTCCTCGTGGTTGATGACGTTAGAACCACGAATGCGGCTAGCCGAAGCTTGTGAGACGCTAGTTCTATCCTATTTCCGCTAGGTCGGCAGCGAGCGATGTCGCTGGTTCTCGAACTGCCTCCTCTCATCATGCAAACGAGAATGGCGTAATGTTGGTAGTGGCGGCGCCTTTCGTTGGTCTGCGCCTCACCAAGAGCGCACGAGACGTCCTTTCCCAGAGCGCGACATTGTTGTCATGACCTACCTCCTCCTAGTTCTAAGCACATCCGAGTCTCGTCCGCGGCTACATACGCCATGCCATAACCACCGTGGCGGCGCCAGCGAGACGGAAGAGTTTCGGTAGGCCACTGTAGCTACTTAAATAAGCCTCAGCCTTTCGTGTCACAATCCCCACTCCCACACAACCCTCACTCCGCAGCCCACTGTGCCTCCGTAGCAGTCTCTCAACGCCACCCCCAGACATCCACTATCTCCCCGCCAGAGCCAGCTGTATATAAAAAATATCTGCAAATGCTGCTGCGATCGATCGCTACTCACGGCTTCGTCGCATGAGTCGACCCATCGTCAGTCAACATGAAGTTCGGGCACGAATATGAAACAGCATTGGCCAACGAGGGCTTCCCGGCGGAATGGGTGGAGAGCGCGATAGAGTACAAGCACCTCAAGAAGTGCATCAAGAAGGTGCATCGCGAGCTGGAAAGCCTCGGTCTCGATGAGAAGACGCTTCACGCCATGAGCGAGCTGGTCGCACAGCCGAAGACGCCCAAGCCAAGTTCCCTCAAAGACTACTTCTCCGCCGCCAAACCCTCACTCACACCCATACAAGAGGAGTTCACACCACAATTGCGCATCCTGGTAGACGGCAATGGCACGCCGCTCGATGCGCGCCTCGCACCCGAGACCAAGGAATCACTGCAGAAGCTGGCCAAGCACGAGATTGTCGTTGCCGCACGCCAGAGACATAGCGACGAGCGACGAGGGCGGCGGCCACCTTTGAACGCGCAGCAGCTCTCGGTGGAATCCGACCAAGTATCTCCTGACCGCAACCACTCGCTAGTACCAGATACCCCAGACGCAAGATGGATACAAGTGCCGTTGACGTCGGCGCAAGACTTCTTCGACATGCTCGAGCCAAAGTTGGGCGGTCTGGAGTCGCTGCGCGGCACGGAGACGCATGCCCTCGAAGACAAGATCTTGGACTTGGGAGACGCGGTCGAAGATGTCGTCGCACCCGTGAAAGAGGGCTTCGAAGCACGCAGAGAGATCAGCTACCGTGATCTATACTTCTGGCGAGAGATGTTCCGACTGTACCTCGAGAATCCAATCTTCTACAAAGAGACGGAGCAAAGTCGAGGAGCCATCACATTCACGGAAGCAAAGCACAATCTCGCAGAGTACGACCAGAAGCTGCGCGAGACTGGCCTGTTGGCCAAGATGAAGACACCACAAGCAAAGCTCGCCGCCCAACGCTTCCTGGACCTGAACCTCGAAATTCTGAAGGCGATGCACTTCCAAGAGATGAACGCACAAGCCATGAGGAAGATCCTCAAGAAGTTCGACAAGCAGACCGGCCTCGAAGGCAAGACTTTCGTCAAAACCCTGCAACTCAAGTACCCAGAAATGCTCACTAACGGCAAGAATGTCGCCGGCGGCTTCGCAGACTCCATCGCAAGGGACATGCAAGCCGAGATGGGCTCCAAAGTCCTCGCCATTGTGCCACAACTCGATGACTGGTTGTGTCCAGTGTGCTATGGCATGGCATGGCGACCCGTGAACCTCGGCTGCTGCAAGTCGGTCTTCTGCATCCGCTGCATCATCGAATTGCAAGGCAAGGGCATGAAGAAGTGCCCAATTTGCAATGCAGAGTCCGTCATGGCAGCAAGCGGGAAGAACATTGATTTCGAGACGATGGATTTTCTCGGCACCTTCTTCCCAATGGAGGTGAAGAAGCGACAGAAGGAGAATGAGAGGGCGCAGATGATCAGGGATTATGGTGAGGATTTCGTCAAGCCTGGATGTGCTGTAATGTGAACGACAGTATGGCGTAAAGCTCGCAAAGCATAACAACGAGACATGAGGAGTCTTTGAAGTCGTTTAGATACAGGGATCACCTTGATTGCATGGTTGGAAGGGCGGGCGCTTTTTGGTTGTGATACCCCACTGCTACGAGCTCTGCATCACGTCAGCGCAGAGCAGCAGATCGACATTGTTCTTACCAAAGCATTAATTGAGTATGTAGAGGCACGACAGTACTCACCAACATCAACATTGACAACACCTCATCAAACTCTCACCCACCAGCAGCATTGCATCAACACCATGTCCCACCCCGACGCGGACCTCCACCCCGTCGCCACCGGGCCCGCCAAATCCATCGTCGACGCCCACCAAGCAGAGCAGCCATTAAAACTTTACTCCGGCTGGTTGTGAGTGCTCCACCACACACCACCACCAGCCAGAACTCACCGCATCAATACCCTAACCCTCCCTCCCCAGCTGCCCCTTCGTCCAACGCGCCTGGACCGTCCTCGAAGAGAAAAAGATCCCCTACCAATACATCGAAGTCAACCCGTACAACAAGCCCAAATCCCTCTTAAACCTCAACCCGAGAGGTCTAGTCCCGACTCTCCAATACGATAACAAGCCCCTCTACGAGTCCACCGTCATCTGCGAGTTCCTAGAAGACGCATACCCCGACCACAGTCCCCATCTCCTCCCGAAAGACCCTTACGACCGCGCGAGGACGAGGATCTGGACGGATTTCTGTACGTCCAGGATCATCCCGAGTTTCCATCGATTCTTGCAGTTTCAGCCTGTGAGTGATGGGGACGGGTTGCGGAGGGTGAGGGAGGAGTTTTTGAGTCAGTGGAAAGAATTGGTGAAAGAAATGGATCCTACTGGACCGTTTTTCTTTGGGAGTGAGCCGGGTTTGATTGATTTTGTTATTGCGCCTTGGGTCGTGAGGTTGTGGGTTTTTGATCATTTCAAGGGCGGGAGTGGGATTCCGGGGGAGGGAGAGGGAGGAGAGGATGAGGGGGTTTGGGAGAGGTTGAGGGTGTGGACGAGGGCGTTGGAGGAGAGGGATAGTATGTGATCCCTTGATGCGGTTGAGTGTGCTGGGAACTGGCTGACATGAATGTCGCAGGTATCAAGAATACTACGAGTGAGAGGGAACATTATTTGCCGATTTATCAGAGGTATGCGGATGATATGGCGCAGAGTGAGTTGGCGAAGGCGACGAGGAGTGGGAGGGGTGTACCTTGAGATACTGAGCTTGGGATGTGGAATGGCCCGTGAGACCAAAATGTAGTCATTTGAGTACGATGGTATGTATATGTTTGGTAAACTGCGATAAAGCAAAAGCAAGAGAGACTTACCAATCCTGCTCCGATGGTCTAGTCCTATCGGCTCGCCCCAGCACCTACTTTCCAAGCCACAGTCCCCAACCTCCAGTTACCGTCCCATGTCATGCTGCAGCAACGTCTGATGATCCCTCAATGGCCCCAAATCTCAAACCCCGCCCCGCTCGTCGTGATCATCCTAACACAACTCCACCTGCCCTGGCCCTCAGACACCGCCAACGCCTCAGGCTCCATCCTCCAAATCAACCTAGTCTCCTCCCTGACCACCTCCCCAACCGCCCTCACATCGCACCACACTCTCGTCTGCGCCTCACGTCCATTTTCACTCACCACCACCTCCCTCTTCAGCCCTTCAATTCTCAGCTCCGGGTCCAGGAAAAAGAGTTGCTGTAGACGGGCCACGTGCTCGGCGAGTCTGATCCAGCGGTCTGGCATGAACTTGTCTCGACAGCCCCACTCAGGGTGACAGAGAGTCCATATGGGGGAGCTGGGGCTGTAGTCGTGAGAGTTTACTGCGGCGAGGAGGAGGAAGTCGAGATGAGCTATGTGTCGGGCGATAGCGAGGATGGTGCCTGTGTAAGTGGCAGGACAGTAGGTTGAGAAAGTCTCCTCGGCGAACGTAGCTAGGCGTTGGGTTTGTGAGAGGTCTGTTGGAAAGGGAGTGGTGGTTTCCGAGAGCGTTGCGGATTTGTGGACAGAGGATGTACTGGTCCGAGCAGAGCAACGAGAAGAGCGGCCGAGGAGGAGAGCGAGTTTGGACAGGAGGTTTTGTCGGGTTAGATTGGTTCTGGTGGTGGTTGCAACCATGGTGCTTCTCGAAGGAGGGTAGTGGTTGTTGTTGCGCACCCTTGCTGTCTATCGTCTTGTTGTACTCTTATTCCTTGTGTCGATGTCTCGAAAGACACATCCGAAATGGCGCGACCACGGTTGTGGAAAAAGATCCGTTCGAGCTACACTGTTTGATCCAAATGGAGACGACCTCGTTAAATAGTTCTTGCGGATTCTACAAGCAAGTGCAAAAGTTGCCAACTGCCAGAAAAAATGCTCAAAGTGCGCGCTCCTTTATGCAGTGGTGTCGGCTACACAGACTCGGGGCATCATGCCCTGCGATCTGTAGCGATAGTCGCTCCCTAAACCGCATCTAACTCTCACATCAGACTGGTTATCGCGCAAAGCAGCCCGATAGGTAACATGGTCGGCGAACGTACTGGTGCATGACTACATCGACAGTGAAAGCGATCGAAAAATGCCCGATGTGACCAGATCAGGAAAGGAAATGTACAAGGGCGACTCCCCGTAGTGGCGCTCGGGAAACGGCCAGGCTGGCCGTGACATCTGGACCCTGAAAGAAATGGCGTTAACTGGCCAGTGAGAGATGCAGGATTGCCCCGATACGGACGAAGGTCTGGTTGTCGAGTCCCGAAGCGATGGTGAACCTTATCACAAGCGCGCTGTTGCTGACTTGTAGCGGCTTTTTGGCAGTCTGCGATGGAACTGAAACAGGAATCTCTGCGGAGCGGCATCAGTCTGGTCTGGTGAGCAAACCGGCGTAACTTCGTCTGCCGAAGGAATCGGCCATGCAATGGAGGTTATGGTATGCCGGTGTAGAGCCAGTTCGCATAGATCCTCGGGGACGTGGTCCGGAAGGTCGACGTCCACGTCAGCCTCTTTCAGCCATTCCGCTGCGATGGATGTGAATGAGATTCGGTGGCTGAGTCGCCGACTCGGGCTGTGATGATAGCAGATGTAGTGAGTGCTAAGTACTGCATGACTTTCGAGGGTCTGCGACTTGTGGTAGTGGTGGTGTGAGAGGATTGTGGGAACGCAGCATCGTGTCATCCGATTCTGTACAGTACCAAGGGGATTAGCGACCACCAATAGTCGGTCGGCATCAGCACCTTTCCGCCCTGGTGCCCTGGTGGTGGACCCTGGCGGTGGACCCTGATGATGGTGGACCCCGGCGGTGGACCCTGGCGGTGGTCTGGCCATCGATTTCAGACGGGGCTGGTTCGAGTTCGGATGTCGATCGCGTTATCACACGAGGGAAGTTGGAAGCTAGCAAATGAATCTACGCGGCGCTTGGACATTTTTATGAACAGTCATGGCATGTGACAAGGCCATTGTCCAAGTGAAGCTGGCCACCGGTGGTCGGCAAAACTGCAACTAAGACAACCGAGACAGCACAACTTCGTAACGACTAATCTTGCCTTTTCTGCCCTTTGTTTGCGATCGCTGCGTTATAGCGAGCGGGCATACTTGCTGGCCACACCTGGGCTGGGGGTCGCTCGTACTGTTTTCACCATCAGCCCTTCATGTACCATTCTGCTTCATCTCTAACGCCTGCTCCAACAACTCCTTCGCCTCCTGCATCAGCTCCGCCTCTTTCTCCTCACCCACCTTGTTACCACGACTATTCAACCACGCAACATCGAACTTGCCCAACCCCCCATTCGTGATCCGCTCAAGCTCATTCCGCGCCGCCAACGGTGCTGCTGCCGCTGCCGCTCCCGCTCCCGCTGGCTTCGCCGATGGCCCCGGCTGCGGCACACCACCAGCACGCGGCATTGCTCGTGGAATAGACACGCCCAGGCTGCTGTTATCTGATGTGATGATGCCTGCCTCTTCCAGAGCGTGTGCCTGCCGTCGAAGTCGGGCGAAGACGCCCTGCAGGGTCTCGACGTAGTCGTTGGTGTGCTGTTTGAACGCTCCCTTGCGCTCTTCTACTGTGGCGCTTGCCGTGTCGCTCATCTTGGTGTCGTTATCGGTGAAAGTGGGAGGTCTGTTGGTTAGCGCGTTGATCGCGAGCCCCGCGTGTGAGGGCAGCGTTGCGGCATCGCTGTTGATGGCCGAGAGTTCGCGGATGCGCTCGGATGGCGATATCGTCTGCGCTGCCATTCTGCGGACTGGCGATGTTGGAATTGACGCGAGCCTTTTCAGTTGTTGTTGACGGTGGACGGCTTCGGATTGATACGGGTCTGCTGTTTATATCAGCAACACTCGCAGTGGAATACATGAAGCTGAGTCTTTAGAACTACTCGACCAAACAAACAGCGGCTCCTTCCGCACTGGCGCCTCGGCGACCGCACTTCGCGACTCCAACAGCTCCCATCTATACATCTTTCACCAACTCATGTGAGCATCCGCCAGTCGATCAATATGGCTTCGCAGCCACCGCCGCCGTCGCGCACGGCGAGCGTTGGCCCTCCGAGTGCGGTTGGTATGAACGCGCCACCCGCCGCACCATCTGGTGGACAGGCAGCCCAGCAACAGAATCTTAATCAGATTGTAAGTCGAGTCCTCGTGTGAAGCTGACGCCACTCACTCACTCTACATTCACTGCGAGCCGCTGCACAAGCGGCTTGCCAAAATTCTCGCGGCTTTCTGTTCTCGTCCAAATCTGCAACAAGCCCAGCATGGACCAGAACCAGCACATCGCACGCCAGCACGCGCGCAACACCATGCGAACACCGCCACCGCCCCCTTCCCCCGTTAGATCGACCAAGAAAGCTAACAATGTCATGTCAAAGGTTCTGGAGTACCTGTCGAAGAAGGGCTACAGCAGGACTGAAGCCATGCTCAGGAAGGAAAGCCAGCACACTGACCCTAATGGAGTCCCCCTTCTCCCGACCAACATCAACGAGAGGGGTGGCAAGAAGTATGGCGCTGCGTTCGAGGCGATGCAGCTTTGGGTCGACAACGTTCTCGAAATCTACAAGCCTGAGCTCAAGCGCATCTTATGGCCACTTTTCGTCTACTCTTTTCTGCAATGCATCAGTGAATTCTTCTCGAATGACGCAAGAGAGTTTTTCCAGCGCTTTCGGGGCGCCTTCGAATCAGAACATGAGGACGACATCCGTGCCCTGGCGGGCATTTATGAACCGGAGCATGTCGAACAGAACGACGTTGCTCAGCTTTACCGCAACAACAAATACCGCCTTTCACTCAGTCAGATGGCGTACGGCACGTTGATGATGTATCTCGAGGCCAAGGAGCATGAAGGCGGTGGCATCATAGTCATGATCATCAGTGCTCATTTGGAACTGAAAGCCATCGACCGTGCATCTTTCGGGGCAGAAAGAAGTCTCACCAAGCTGCTCGCACAACGTGAGGAAAATATGGACGTACCTGCAGAAGACGAAGGTATACCAGGTCATAACCCTGGATCCGCAAATCTGGCTGCAAACGCGCCAGCAGTATTGTCGAAACTGTCCCTGGGTCTTGCACCACCAGAAACCGATTTAATGGAGGACGTGAAAGCCGAGCTCCAGGGCGAGGATAACGCCAATCCTCCTGGACCCGGCCAGAACTCCTATTTGGACGAATATGAGCAAGCGATCAAGCGCGAACCACTCGATGAACCGCCTAAAGAACCCTTGCCGTTTCCTCCTTCCACCGCCAGAGATGTTGCAATGGAGGTCTCGAGGGTCAAGGAGCTCCGAGATCGTATTCGTATCATCGACACACGAACTGGAGGTATAGGGCCTGGTATCAGCGTGACCATGTTCACATTCCACAACACATTCGACAGCGTCAACTGCATCGAATTCTCGGGTGACAACAGCTTGGTCGCGATCGGCACCGCAGAGTCGTACATTCGAGTCTTCTCGCTCGACAACAAGGCTCTCACATCCCCGACTGATCCTCCCTCGTACCAGCCATCTGCATCACGGCGGTTGGTAGGTCACTCAGGACCGGTGTACGCTTTGTCTTTCTCGCCTTCGATTGCTCTGCCACAGCCAACAACGAATGGACATACAAACAACAGCGGGAGATCAGATTCGCAGCCGCGATACATGGTTTCCTGCTCAGCGGACTGCACCATCAGACTTTGGTCACTGGACACATGGACCAACCTAGTCGTATATCGGTCGCACAATATGCCCGTATGGGACGTCAGATTCTGTCCACAAGGCCACTACTTCATCTCGTGCAGCGCCGACCGGACAGCACGACTATGGAGCACGCCGCAGATTGCTCCTTTGCGCATCTTTGCTGGGCACGACTCGGACGTGGAGACAGTAGCTTGGCACCCGAACAACGCCTACATCTTCACTGGAGCGGGCAACGGTGATCGCACTGTACGAATGTGGGATCTACAACGCGGTCTAGCAGTGCGAATCTTTACGGGACATACAGGTCACGTCACTGCGCTTGCATGCGCGCCCAACGGGCAAGTCGTGGCCAGCGCTGACGACCGTGGTGAGATCATCCTCTGGGACCTCGCAACTGGACGACTCGTGAAGCGCATGCGCGGTCATGCTCGTGGCGGCATCTGGAGTCTGGACTGGAGCGTCGAGTCTACTGTGCTCGTCTCGGCAGGCGCAGACGGCACCGTCAGAACATGGGACGTGCAGACCAACAACAAAGAAATCCAAGGCAAAGTCATTGGTGAGGGTGGTGCTGGCACAAAGATCGACGGGATCTCTACTGGAGCAACTACCAAGAGCAAGACCAAGAAGGATGTTGTGGTATCGCCAGACCAGATCATGGCTTTCCCGACGAAGAAGAGTCCGGTCTACAAGGTGCGCTTTACGCATATGAACTTGGTCGTTGCGGGAGGGGCATATCTGCCTTGATTGAGTTGGGTATGGCGTTACAAAGGATTTGCATATTTGACAGTACGATACCACGGAGGTTGAGGGGCGCATGATGCGCTTGGTTGTAAGTTACGGTACAAGTAGACCGGTCATGTATTCGTGCTGAGAACTGGTACGAATCATGCCGTGTCAGATGCGACTGGGTTGACTCTTCAGCGCGAGGGCTTACGACAGAAGAGGTGGCCACTGCACTCCAGACTCGACGGCAATGTTGATCCGCGTAGAGTGCTGTGAGCACCTTCAACCTGGGCAGCACTCGTCGGAGCGACGCGCGCCCTTTCACACTTCCACCTCACATACAGCTACTGCGCGGCCGAGTCGGGGTTACCAGCGAAGTGCTCAGAAAATTTCACAGGGGCTTGGAAGAGCGGCAACGGCGGCGTGGTGGCCTTGCAAAGGGATCCGTCTAGATCATAACAGCAACGGTCGAAGGAGGCATGAAGCTGACCAGATAGACACGAAGTATAAACGTGCAGTGTGTAATTACGGCCAGCACGTTGTGTAACTTCAATCCTCTATCCTCGCTACTCAAGGCAACGCCCAGTGGCCATAGTAATGAATGAGCGTATAAGCATTCCCAAAAAGTCTCCTGGAGGGTCGGGCGGACGCCCCGAATCCAGTCCGTCTCTCTCCTCAAGCGCAGATCATACTCTTGTCGCACTAAATTAGAGTAGATCGCGCTCGAAAAATACATGAGCAGCGTTTCCGTGGAGGAGCAAAATCAGGTGGCCACCAAAGGAAAGCTTCGTTGGTATCGAACTGTGAATCACTTGATTCAGCACGGATCTTGTGGCACTGATGAAACCAATACGGTGACAGTAACATTCTCAGATAGTTCAGTTTTCGCTCGCGAGAGATTGGTGCTAGAGTGACGTGCATGAAACAAGTGAGTATGCACTGCATGTGACGAGTTTGTCCGTGCACGCCACCTTCTCCAAGACCCTTACATGTTGGGTTGCGATAACAATCTTCCTCCACACCATCTTCTCAAGGATCATCAACCAACTCTACACTCTCCTCACGAGCGAAAAGTGACGTCCGCAGCAGACCAACAACACTCCTCTCGCTAGTCAAGCCGACTGCAAATTACACAGTCTACCGAGTTCATCCCAGCGCAAGAGGGCCATCGAGACCAATAGGCTTCGCGAGCAGCTGGTCACCACCATTAAGACAAGCGCAGCAGACACCAAGCCGGAGATCATCGATGGGACATCCGAGTCCGAGGACGTGGCATTTGAGCCTGTCGAAAGAGCCCTACAAACTGTCAATGGTGCGAGTTGGAGGGCTGTTCCAAACAATGATCAACGCCTCCAAATGATCAAGGTCGGGCTCCTAACCATGGGCAACTTCATTAACCTATGAAGACCCAGGCCGGCGTTGAAAGCAAGGGCGAAGCGGAGAGAGCCATGTGGAAGTATTGTTCGGATTACTCCTGGCCGCAGTGGTGACAAGCTGAGGAGGATACATAAGAAGATCCACTACGAAAGATGTCGAAAAGAGCTTGTCGACAAGAGAAGGCTGACTGTTACTTGAGGCGGAGAGCGTGGAACAAGAAAAATCTGAAAGTCTGTTGGGGCGTATCAGCAGTACATGCCAGTATTATGAGAGTGAAGTCGGATGTGCGGACGAAAATTGGGACGCGCTAGTGGATGTTCGTCGGAGCAAGTAGAGCGAGGTACACTAGCAGGCCAAAACTGCTTCACAACCATGGTGCTGATGTTGTTTGCGCGATCGCACACCTAATCATGAGTCAGTACGAACAGTGAAGCCTTCACACGCAGACATGCTCGAAAAGAGCTTGCGCCATGGATCTCTGCTAAACTCACCGCCACTGCAAGCGACTGGCTGTGTGAATGTTGCTGGACGCAACGTAAATGCCAGAACATTGCAAGCGGCATGGTAATGCTGCTCAGGACGTGGGACGAACTAGTATATGTCGGCCTTAGACATTGTATAGATGTCTCAGTCGCATCAGATGCCTGCGTCGAGATGCCAATCCGTGTTTCGCGCTCGCACGCCGCTGAAGGCTTTCGATGCCGTGAAACCTTGCTCTGTTGTAGTCATGGGCTGGGACTTATCGTTGTTAGTGGTACTATCGGCTTTGCTATTCTGCTGTCCGATATCGTTCTAATCGCTAATCATTGCCCTGCCAGGACGCAGTTACAGATGTTGCCGTCAATAAGGTCGAAGTGCAGTGACTCGAGGCAGCGAATCGCATGGGAGGCCTAGATGTTTGGTATTTCCTTCGGACTGTTCTATCAGCCCGGGTATCATCAGCTGCAGGTTTCCAACAGTTTCTTCAATAACAACCCAGCCCACAAGATGTCGATAGCTCGGACAATATTGGCCCTCTGCAGCAGGAAAGACGTCGATTCGAGCAGCGGTCGTCTTTCCTGCAACAAAATTCACGGATAGAACAGGCAGTGGTTCCCGTGCGATGTTGTTGACTTTCGTGAAAGATGCAGCTGCCTCTCCCCAGCAGTTGAGGTGCACGTCTGCTCGCGCTTGCCGCGGTCATTATCATCAGCGAGCCATGCTCCCACGCAGGAACAACACCAGCCCACCCAATCACACATCCACACGAACGCGGAGGTCATCTAAGTTGTGAGGTTGTATACCGTGCCCATCACTGCGAGGATCCGGCAGATCAGCCGACGGCCCAGGTCACGTTGTTCGGCTTAAGAGTCACCTTACAAGATCCAGAGTTCTCCCACCCGACGGCCCATTCAGTACAAGCGTCGATGTCGTGATTTTTGCCTCGTCTTGCGAAGCAGTAACAGACCCCAAACCCGGCCAGAATGCCACAAATTCGGCTCCAAAACACGATCGGCATGCCGAAACGAATAGCCGAAAGCCTGATATCCATTTCTGGCCCGAAATCGTCGGCCCGCAGCCTTACGACGACTTCGACGAAATGCGTCGCTCAGATTGCGCCCGGGAAACTGCAAGAGTCGGTATGGAAGGGATCGAGAACGAGATTCCCGAGAAGAGGTGTTGGGACAATTAGGGGGACGTTCAATTATGCCAGAGCAGAACCTAAGAGGTCTCATGCTGGTGGAGCGTTAGCATTGTTGTTTGGTGCTTCTGCCATAGCTGTTCTGGCAGCTCCGATCACAACTTGGGTCGGAGATCAAGTAGACAGATCGAAGGTTGTTGAGAACGATGTTCACATCAGTGACCACGAAGGTAAGCGGTCCAGTTTATTGATGCCATTGTCGATCGATGCTAAGTTGCGTTCAAGATGCTGCCGGTATCCAGACGCATCGTCTTGCCGACATAGCGAAACACGACGAGCATTCAGACAGCAAGTGGGTAATCCATGGGACAGCAGTCTACGACATCACCGAGTTCGTAGCCAGTCATCCTGGCGGTAAGGTCATCTTGAGAGCATGTGGCAAAAGCATCGATCCATTCTGGAGACTGTTTAGCATTCATAACAAGCCCGAGGTCCAGAAGATTCTTGACGACTTCTACATTGGCGAGGTCGATCAACGAGATCTGGACACCGACGGCCGCATTAACTGGAGTGTGCTGGGTAACGACTGCAGCAGCTGCGAAGATCCGTTCAAGGACGATCCAGAGCGTGATCCAGAATTGATAGTCCACACACCTAAGCCATTCAATGCCGAAACACCGGGTCAGCTCCTCACCGACTTTTTGACACCGCTGCGACTGTTCTTCGTGCGGCATCATCTTTGGGTAAGTGTGTGCTCCGATCATTCCCCCGGGTATACAGTCCTGACACGTAAATAGGTCCCAAGACTGGAGGTCAGCAAGCACAAGCTTGAGATCGAAATGTCTGACGGAGCGGAGACGGCGTATTCGATCGATGACCTGAAACAAAAGTTCCAGCAGCACACTGTTACAGTGACGCTACAGTGTGCAGGCAACCGACGGGGTCATATGAACGAAGCCGGTCACGGCAAAACATCTGGTCTCCCCTGGGATATTGGTGCCATAGGTACTGCAGAGTTCACTGGCGTACGTCTCCGTGATGTCTTGATGCACTCTGGCTACGACGTTACTGCAGCATGCATGTCATGCCCAGACGAACCAGAAGCCGACCGACACATCCATTTTTGCGCTCCGAGCGACACATACGAGCAGTCGATACCATTACAGACTGCGTTGAACCCAGCTTCGGATGTGCTCTTGGCATGGGAGATGAACGGAGAGCCAATGCCGAGAGACCATGGTGGACCATTACGAGCCATAGTGCCAGGAAGTGTTGCAACACGCAGTGTGAAGTGGGTCGAAAAGGTCAGAATCAGCTGTGACGAATCGCAAAGCAATTGGCACAGCCGTGACTATAAGTGCTTCGGACCAAACGTGCGAGCAGCTGATCTGAAACAAGAAGACTGGGACGAAGCACAGAGCATCCAGGAACTTCCAGTCCAGAGTGCCATAACTAATATGAAGAGGATGGAAGATGCGTCTGTGGCCTTGAACGGCTTCGCGTACAGCGGCGGTGGCCGAAGAATTGTGAGAGTAGATGTGAGTGCAGACGGCGGCAAGACCTGGAAACAAGCTTGCCTGCGCAAAGACAACGCCAAAGGTACACGACGTTGGGCGTGGACTCTGTGGAATATGGAATGGCCAGAGGATCAACTTCCGAAGGAAAAGGTCGAGTTCGTGGTCAAAGCTGTGGACGAGTCGCACAACTGCCAGCCAGCTACATTTGACGGGATTTACAATTTCCGTGGTCTGCTTGGAAATGCCTGGCACCGAGTGACATACACGGCCCGGGAAAGAGAGGGTGCCAGACTTGCCCCAAGCCCTTAGTATGTGCACCAAGCAGCCTTGTCTCTTTGGGGTCTTGAGCTGCATATTTGGTGTTTGGTTGGGATAGTGATCCCCGTCTATGCGAGAAGTAGGCTGATCTCGATCCGTATGTAATTCCGAACCAACAAGGTCTCACTATCAGGTCGCGTCCTCAAAGTCGAAAGTGCCATAGTACACACACAACGCCTTGCTTGACCCGTGCATACAGTAGTGGACAACCTTGAGCTTTTCGTCCTTGCCAGCATGTTTTGCGATCTGGCGTACGTCTGATGTCCTGGGTAAGTACAGTACGAAATCCGTGGTCCTTGCTGAGAAAGCATCATGAAGGCGATTGAGGGAGTATGGCTCCATGGTTGAGAGGTCAAAGACGTCCCAGTCCGTATACGATGGACCTCCCCATGGCGGACTGCCGAAGATGACAGCGTTCTTTCCGGTAGTCTTGAAGCGGCCATTGAGCTGGTCGAAGATGTCACCCTGAATCCAGAAGATCTTTTTATCGACGCCATAGATCTTGGCATTATGTTTGGCACACGCGAGAGTCTTTGCGTCTTTCTCCACTGCGAAGATCTGTTTCCAGCGGCCGGAAAGGGCGAAAGAAATGACATTGCCTCCCACGCCAGCGAAGGCATCGATCAGCATTGTCTTGGACACAGGTGCGGTGGCGACGGCTTCCGCAATCTTCCTGCGAAACTGTTAGACATCCTCATATGGTCCATGTGGGGATCTCAATACTTCGCGACAGGCTCTGGTGTTACGCCATACCATGCAGCGTCTGTCAACCAGACGCCTTCATCGTACTTGGAGAAAATTTTCTGCCGTTGGTGCCAGTATTTCACGAGATCTTGTGGCACGTCCTCTGCCTTCTCATAGTAGTGCACGCCTTCGGGCGCCTGTTCTGTGCCGGCCATAACGAGCTCGTAATAACGACGATGTTCGTGTAGAGTGTGAGGTATGTGGAGATGTCGAGATTCCAAGTGATGCTCATTGGCTCGGCCAGAACCGAGGCTAGTCGAAGTCATTTCTGCAAGCAATAGTTCGTGGCCTCCTCTCCTTCGTCCTGATCACCGACATCGACACCAACAGATTAATCGCGCGATACGCTCGCGTCCTGGACTGATCTGATGCGGCCATACCCCTGATTATCGATGTGCTCAGTAGTATGTATGACTGCACGAAGACAGGAGTGAGGGATGGCAAAACTCACTCAAGGTAGTCTGCAACTTACGCCAACTACCATCATCATGTTCGTGCTTTACTGCACCGCTCAACGGCTTGCAAGTCGCCTACTTCGCAGTAGCACTGGCGATGGTGCAGGCTGGAGTTCAATTCAAGACCGTCTGAAATCATGCCGCAGGCTTCTTGATGCGTGGAAAGGTTACTGACGGCATTCATTGACTCCGCATGTCATGCATGTAAAACCCCAGCGATCAAATATGTGGCGCCTGTCGTATCCGACAGACCATGGAGACTGGCACATTACGCGGTCTCATACCTCTATCAGGGACAGGGTGCGCTCAGCCATGGCAGATATTGCTTGACAAGGTTGATTTGCAGACTGCTACTCTGCACAGGTAAACCCACATTTCGGCTTGCCTTGCAGTGCGCCTTGACTTTAGCTTCCGAGGCTCAGCATACGATCCACACTCTTTGGCGGGCTACGGCACGAGCACGCGAAAGTGGGTACCCCAGGCATTGCAAGATCGTCCCCAGGATACCCTTTGGACGCAGCGAGTAATATGATTCTATCCATCATTGGTGGTATGACGAGAACCTGCCAATGCCAGTAGATTATTGCATTGCCTCTGCGCCGTGGATCCAGCGACATACACCATTGGATTTCGGCTTCGACTGAATCGTGCTGCATATCAATGCATCTTTCAGCCTGAATGTGGTCGATGCTGACGTTCATTCCCGGCGCAAGACATTTTGATTCGGTTTCTGCCCAATTCTTGAGTCTTCTGTGTCGTGTACAAAAGTCAGGTCGTTGCAGCGAGCAACGGCTCTGTGGGCCCTCTGCGGGTGCAGCTTACAAGAAGTCGACTACCGGCTCTCTTGCGGTCGAAGCTGATCATGGCTGTAAGTACTGCTGTCGATGCAGGCTCCCAAGTATGACAGGCATCAGAATATCATCGATACCAGACAACATCTGAACCGTCTTGGCCTCTCACGACGGTCGCGTGGTAGTACTGCCACTGGCCATCCCGGCGCATCCATTCCACAACAGATATGGACTGACGACGAACGTTGGCGGGCCGTCCTGTGACCGAGAGGAGGCAATATACTGGCCCAGGTTAGAGCTTGCGGCGCTTCCTTCCTGTTGGAACGCTTACCTATGGCATATCCTGACTGCTCGTCCACGTCCGCTGACACGTCCACGACCTCGATCTGATACTCAGGGTGCTTCTGCATCATCTGCTGGAACTGCGCCTTGTTGTGGTCGTACGACTCTGCTTTGGGCAGATCATCGATATCGCTCCGGTACGTTGTGGCCACCAAAGAGGTGGCAGCTTTATAGCATCGATTGTTGATGGAATCAATGACCGCTCGTGAGTTCTTCTCCAACTGAAGCGCATCTTCTGTCTGATCAAACACTGTCTCGGGCTTCGACTGTAAGGAGCGCTGGTAGGCTGGCAGCAGAAGAGTCAACGAAGGATCAGGCATGGCTTGCTTGCAAGTTGTATGGACGCCTCCAACGCTTTTGTGCGCATCGCGACGAGCAACACGAACAGAATCTTGCTCTCTTCCTTAAGTCGACACCGCACTCAAGACTTTAAGCGAAGCTTGTCGCAGATCATTCCCACCAAGGCGTTCGAGCTGAACGTAAACTTCAGGCTCCTGGCAGCCAGGCAGCCAGACCACCGATACCCTCCTGTCATTCAACAAATCCCGCAGGAATGAGTGTCTTTACGTGGCACACGGCATCCTCAATGGTGATCAATCATCATGCACCGCGACCATATTGCTCCTACAACACATTTGTCGGAGTCCGATATACATTTTGGACCGACTCCTACTCGAGGAGCTGACGCTCGTAGGTGAGAGAGAGCTGTGATGGCTAAGGACCTGCCCCACTTCTTGAACAGGAAGGCAGAATCCTGCGATCCTGCCCAGCATTGCAGGGTATTGCCATGTGCCTTCGACCAGACGGCGAACGTACATCAGTAATGAATTGGCAGGAACTGCGGATACGGCTGGTATCAAGTCCGTTGGCACATAGAGATCGTCAGGCATCTGCTGCATAGGGACGAGACGACCACGAGACGAGGCTGACATTGCCACGAAGAGGTATTGCAGTACCATTGCTTCTAGCTGTTCATGCTATCCCGCACCCAGTCCTCAAACAATCTCGCACGCTATCACTATTTGGTAGGTCTGTCGAAATCCCATTGCATCCTGCCTTACTCCAGTGTCAAGTACGACCCAGCTCACCACCCCAAACCTTCCGCTTGCAACTCATCTCTCAACTCAGCCTTCGATCGGCATTCCCGCCTTCAAATTCGGATACTTGCTCTGCGGGTAGTCCAACCAGTTCTCACAGTACTCCAGCCCTCCACTTTGCTGGAACTCATCCACCACCGTCTTGATAAGACTCCGAGAATCGTTCAGTGGACGGTCACCGCTAAGCTCCCACCACATGGCACCACCCAGCTGATGCTGGTTAATGTACTGCGCCTTCGTCTTCGCGATGCTGGGATCGTCGTACGAAACCATGTAGCGCGTATGGTTGTTGTAGCACCATGATGCGATGAGGCTGTCGTCGTGGTAGACTGGGGAGACGAGAGAACCATTGAGGGGCAGCACCTAGGCAAACGTCAGTGAACGATGGGCGCATCAGGGCGAGAGGAAGTAGTCACCTTATAATCCCACACACCATTCTCCCAGCTCCCATCCGTAGCCGCCGTAAAATTCGTCCCCGGCCCAGCAGTGTTGGCAAAACTCCTCCCATAAAGCGGCATCCCCAAATTGAACTTTTCCCTCGGCCACCCGGAGTTGACGTAGTAATCAATCGCCGTCTGCGCATCGAAATCCGTCGACCGAGGGTTCGTGTGCGACTTGTACATGTTCGAGTTGTGTCCCGAATAGTTCGAGAACGAGCCCTGGAAATCATACGCCATCAAGTTCAGGAAGTCTACGTATGGGGCCAGACCTGGTACATCGAAGAACTTGAAATGATCCGGGCCGGCGGGCACTGCGAGCGTGAGCAGGAAATGGTACTTCCCGCCCGTCACGTTGCGAGAGTAGTTGTCGAGCTCCTCGCGGAAGAGGCGACAGGTGTCGACGAGGTCTGCGGCTTCTTTGGCTGAGTTGGGATACTCCCAATCAATGTCTAGCCCGTCGAAGCCCAAGTCTGCGAGCATGCGCACGCTAGTTTTGGCGAATGTCGCGCGGCCTGTGGCGTTTGCGAGAGCTGGGGCGAAGTATGAGCGTAGGGTCCAACCGCCGATGGAGAGCATGGTCTTCATGTTGCGGTTCTGCTTCTTGAGGTTGTAGATTTGTTTGAGGTTACCGTACATGTGATCGGTCTGGTTGTCGTCGCCTGGATATTGCTTTTGGATGTCTGCGAATTCATCGGTGAGATAGATGGCGCCGGTTTTATTGTTGATGCCGGCGAAGGCGTAGAGGAGGTGGGTTAGTTCTGTTGCTTGGATGTTGGAGGGGGGCCAGTTTCTGCCGTAGATGGCCCAGCTGTTGCGGCGTTAGCATGTGATTCAACTCAGGTGGCGACTGGTAGGACTTCTTACTCCACGTAGTAGCCGATGGTCTTGAAGCCTTGGTGCAACTTCTGGGTGCCATCGCGAGCCAACTGGAGGCTTCTGGCGCCTACTCTGTTGTGTAGATTCATATGCTGTGGGTTTGAGGCGTAGCTAAAGGCCGAGAAAAACAGCAGCACACTAAGGATTGGTTTGTACATCGTACTGGTGTAACGAATGTGGTATGGCGGTGAGCAGAAAGAGTGTCGATAAGAAACGAGCTATATGCCGCGTGTTGAAAAGAACGTCGATAGGAAACGAGCTGTATCCCGCGTGGGAAAAAGAATGTTGATAGAAAACGATCTACATCCCGCATGGTGAAGGGTCGTACGTTCTTATAAGTGGGAGCGCAAGTCAAGAATGAGTCCAAGCATGTGGCGCTGTCAAACGCTTCGAACTGCCATTGACACGTGAAGCTGTCTCTCTTGGACGTGAAATTGGCTATGAGTGCGTCTCGCAGTCCTTCCATACCCTGAATCCATCCAGTGAAGCCGTCGTGGCAGAACACACAAGCACTTTCAGGCGCATCTCAAACAACCAATTGGGATGCTGCCTGTCCAGAGTGTCATGGAAAAGCAGCCTTATCTCGTTAGAGTTCTTGTCTTGCCAGGGAGCTGTCTCGTGTGCGGTTTAGAGATGCGTGGACACGTGTGGGCGATCTATCGTCCATGTGTCCAAAATTGTAGCCACCACATAAGGAGCGCGACGTTCAGGCGGTCTTGTAAGGCCATGTCAGGCTCATAGAGAGGTCGTTGTCAGGCAGCAAGGACAGTGGGCGTGTCTTACGCCCGCACTGACACGTTATGTGCACGGCGTGTGAGTAGTGGGCGAGTGGGGCCTCATCTCTAGTGCGGTTTCGGGCAGAACGTTCGTACGGCTGGGATCCTGGCAGATGCCGTCCGTAGCCGATTGCGAAAGGACGTTACAATGGATGTAGTAAAGACGAGGTGAGAAGGATGATCCTGTACTACAATGCGACCTCGACATTGGCCGTGACACCTGCCAACAAACATTAGCATGTGCGACCACGGATCAGGAACTCTATCCTCGGAGACCTTCCAACGGCGCGATACGTTCCCTCGAGACTACTCAGCCTGGGTCGGCTGTAGCGGAAACATGTAGATGATAGAAGTCGCCAGGTCGATCTTACCCTTGATTATGAATGATTTCCTACTCGGTGTCAACTATGTTGAACTGTCACTGGACAACGAAGAGTGACTGCTTGTAGGTTTTCCTTGTATTACATAGGTTCGTTAACTCGTAGTATATGTAGAAATACAGGGTATAGCACAGTGTGGGCCATTCATCTCATACATTATAACGCCAGATTCATCGCGCTTGAACGCGAGCAAATCATCGACAGCTTGATAGGTAGCAAATCCTCAACGGTCTAACCCGGGTATAATCAGGTTGGTGAGATTCCGTTGGCAGATCGTGCCGGGTCCCGGTAGATTAGCGGGAAATCACTCGAGAATTCGTGTTATCCTTGTTGGAATCCATGTTGATGCGGTCATTGAGGCGGGGGTGTTGCCGCATGGTAGATTAATCCGTACCGACCAAGGACCCTGCTTTCGAGAAAAGCGTAGTGAGTTATTTTGGTCGATGATAAATGTCGCGTTGCTCAGTGGCAAGATGGTGTATAGTGGCATGCTTCGTGATTAGAGGGTGCATAGGGTCGTCATGGGTCCGTGGTCATCGATCAATGTTGCATGCGTTGTCCCATAATAGGTCGTGAGGCGGCTTTTTGCTCTGCTTCGAGTGGTCCATCCGCCGCGACCAGTAATTGATCACCAGCACTTCAGCTTGTGCCACCATCGATCCTTTGGCATTTGCTCGTGCTCATCCCACTTCGGGTCGGGAGGAAGTGCCTTCTCCTTGAAAGGTGCAATGGGCTCTAATGGTCGCGTTCGAGCGGTTGAACTTGGCAGGTTCATGACGCCCTCTGAATGAGCTTTCCGTGCTTGCACAACCCTTCTAACCAATACTGCGAAACAATCAGCATACCTTTCAGCACAGTAAAGCATACTGACACGTACGAGCAAATGTCTCCTCGATGTTGACCATCTCTCTCGCACTGGTCTCCATAAAGCCATACCCAAGACCCCGTGCCCAGTCGAGACCTTCTCTCGCAGGAACCTGTCGTATACCTTGCAAATCACACTTATTGCCGGCCACAATGCAGACCGGTAGTACTGCTCCGCGTTCTACACGATTCTCTTTCTCCATGTCGATCAGCTGGTTAAAGTAGTCCAACGCTTGGAGCGAGCTCTGCTGCGTAATGTCGTATACCAGGAGAAAGGCATCTGAGGTCAGGTTCGACGATGACCATAGTCCGCGATACTCTTCTTGGCCCGCAGTGTCAGTCAGATTGAGCTGGTACGTCGTGCCGTCGATGGTTCGCGTCACCGAGTAGGAGTCTTCGATGGTGGGGTCGTATCTGCACAGAGGCATTAGTCTCAAGCGGCGTATGCCAGGATGACCGGGTTGCGTACTCATGCGTCCATTGGCTACGGACCAGACGCAGTGTGATGGACGACTTGCCGCAGCCACCGTCGCCGCATACTGTGATTGAGATCTTGTGTGCGTCGCCCATCGTGGAACAGGGTACAACGGCAATGCCGTGTTGGCTTGAACACACGGTTCCGAAGCAGCTCGTCGTAGGCAGTGGTCGTTGAGCCGTGGAATAGGAGGACGGATTTCGTTGTTTACAGTGCAGAGCAACGGTTGGAAAGCACGACCCAGAGCGAGATCAAGGGAAAGATGGTCGTGAAGAGCAGACGGAGGGATGTCCAAGGTGTGTCCGGATGTAGCTGCAAGGATAGATTGTTCGTCCAGTCGTTGTGTCGGTATGGTGCACGAAGCGCGGCAGTGAGGCGGACAAGGTCAGTTATGAGGTCCAGCACGTACGGAGATATCACATTCGCTGAACCCCGACCGGTCTGTCGTCCCCTTGACGCAATGGTGTCAATGATATGTATGGCAACAGAGGCCAGGGAGCCACCTCAGGTCTACTGGTGTTGCAGTCGCTGCTTCCAAACTCAACGTCCACACGTGAAGGCAGACTAAGTTATGCACAGAGTCGTGGTAGGCGGGCGGCTTTTAATAACAAGATTGATGAGAAACGGTCTCGGCAACGCAATGATCAGCGTGGTGCCCACCCTTATTCTGCATCGCGCAGAGCTCTGGGGAGGCGGAGGCGCTTGATGACACTGCGAGCGAGGATGCCCAGGCCGCGAGCGCTTGCTAGGCGGCTGACCGAGCAGGCTGCTACAGTACTGTACTGTACTGTACGCTTGACCCAGGATAAGTTACAGTATGGTATGCATGTGCTCTCCCTTCCCGACGCGGACGACGACAAGCAAAACACCACCGACTTGCGCAGGGGTCGCACGTCTCCAAGGACAAGGGCTACTACTACGCTCGCCGGCACCGCACCGCACAGGTAGACTTTGGCGCCGATGACCCAAGCGGAATGGTCGCGGCTAAATAAGACGCCTCTACGCTAGAACTAGATCTTTTGGAACCCACCACCTCTGTACCTCTCGCGCTATAACATGAATGCCCAATCCGTCTATAATAAGTCTACGCTCGTCGACCTCGACTTGATCCAGGTCATGTCGTTGGACCTGTAGCAAGCAATATCGCAGTGTTCGTCTCGCGCCTAGGCGTAAGAAGAGAGCTTAGAGAGCGAAGGCCCAAGGGCCAGAGGAGCCTGCCTGGAAAACCGTCCTACCTGTTGGTTCATCTCCTGACCTTCCAGCCCACTCACTCGCGTACATGAACCACAATTCTGTGCACTCCGCATCTGGGGAGACGAAGCGGGTTCCTGCGCTGCTGCACTCACGCCCAACGTCTTTACAAACACCAGCCACCTTCGAATACTGACCTAACCTTAGGCGACCGCATGCAAGCAATCATAGTGTGGATTTGTATCAAGATGAGAACCATCTCACCTGAGCGCCACCGCTCTCCTAACGTTCCCGGTCCTCGAGCTGACCTGGACCGAAGAATGTTCACCGGGATACCGACGACCATGGCAGATGTCCAGGAGCACCAAAGCCAACAATGTCCGCTACCCGATTCCTTCACATTCTTTCGATTGTTGCAAATAACAAGGCAGCTTAGCTTACACGGAGGTGCGTCGCATTGCATGTTCTAAAGAATCCCTCCCCGCGAACCCAGCTGGTTCATGAGCCAAACATGAGCCACACAACAGCCGTATGGCAATCAACAACAACAACAACAAGTGTGCGAACACACACACACCACGTTAAACCCACACACATCTGGCGGTGCTGAACGCCCGCCGTTTTGCCCTGCGTTCGTCCCGTGAAATAACCGTCGGCTCGCGGCTCAGCTTCCCGACACTTCGGGCCCTCCGGTAAGCTACTGCATGTAAACGAGTCAACAGCCACAGAGCTACTGAACGCAGTCGAGATGAAAGGGCAAGCACAAGCGCACACCACACTCCCGGCACCCTGATCGTCAACGAAAGCTAGAGCTGAGCTGAGCTGAGCTTGAGCTTGAGCTGAGCTGTCTCAACGCGACGGACTCCAAACAAAAGCTAGCCCAGCAAGAATCCACCCGACACCTCCTCCAAATGAGCACACCACCCGACACCCGCAAACCCACTTGTTACAGTAAAAGCCCCGAACGACAACATCCCCCACTAGACCCCAGACCCCTGCCCACCGCAGGCCTTATCATCATCAGCCCTTTTGCTTCAAAACAACCACAGAGTCAGCCTGCACAGCAGATCCCGTCCTGCACGCTCATCATGCCCGACACCGATCTATATATACCTCACGCGCAATCTACGTTTTTTTTTCGCCCCCGCCCTGAAAGCCGTCGTCCCACGAGGGACTTCCCTGTCCATAAAAATGCCCAACGACGCCCCCCCCCATCCACCCCCTGATTCCTGATAGTCTGACAAGATGTGACGTCGTAGTCGCAACTTTCGGTAGTCGTTCCGACTTGGCGTGCGCGATTGCTTTAGGTCTCGCTTGTCCGAATTGTTGCAGCTTTGCCATTGCCGTGGCTCTGCAGCCTGGCTGTCCTTCGAGATCGGCGGCTACGTGTAAAGACTGTGTCGGTCCAGACAAAGAGGCTGAGAGTATTGAGACTGCACGACAAGTCCGGAGCAGCAGAGGACCTGCAGACCTGCATCATTTCTCCGGTCAAGGAAACATTGGCACGACGGGATCAAGACAAATCAATATGTGCACACGGCACACCTCTTTCACCTTGCTTGGTATCTGACCTCTTGCCCGATTGCGCCTGAAAACGCCTTGCCACGCATGTACAACTTCTTTCCGCTGACATCTTCGACGCCACCAACTCCCAGTAGAATCCGTACACCCCAACATACAGTTGCGCTCATTGTCAGATCCGATGGCATAGCTTCCTCCCATGCAAGATTGTGTATCGTGACTTCGTAGCAGTAGGTCATTGTAAGATGTCCTATTCAGAACTCGTGGGAGTCCAGTGACTTGGACGTCCTTTTTCTGCGGCAGGCTTTGAGCGGACCACCAAAGCCCATCTCGACTGCTGAGTAGGTTGTCGGTGGCCGTCGTCAATGCGATCTGTGTCGTCCATGGCGGCTCCTGAAGAAGCGCTCCAGGACATGCATTGGCTGCGGGAAGGTGCTGCAGCACGTCTCGGCCCATTTCCGAATCTGCTGAGGCGAGGCTGATGAAGAATGCTCCCTCTCTCGGGACACCTCGAGTGGCTGACTTCTTATGTCTAGTCGGCAGGCATCCAACAACAGTTTCCTCAATCTGGTTCAACTCCCTCATCGATCTTTGCTGGGACGCCATGTGCGCCCTCCATACTCGCCGAATGCCCATCGCCAGGATGACTCAACTTCTGCGTTTTCGGGCTCTCCTTCGGCGCGCTACCATCACCCTCGCCCTTGACGGCATTCTGCGTCTGACTGAGATTGCTGGCATGTCGAGGACTGGCACTAGCCTTTGATGCCTTATCCGATGCCTGTGAGGACGTTCTCGGTGAGACGCGGCCGTTCTGTTCGAGATGTTAGTAATGACGTCTCGGTGTGAAGTGGATCAAATACTTACCAGCTTCGCCCACCTAAGCCCACAACTGTTGCAGAGATCCCGCTGTCCACTAGGCCCTCGTCTCCATTCAGGTGTGACTCTTGTGTGACAGTTCGCGCAGTCCTTCTGTTGGTTCCCTGCTCCTTTTCTTCGCTTCCGCTTTTTCTTCGCTGCTATCAGCGATTGGACTTCCTCCGCTAGCATTCTATTCCGCTTCTCCAATTGGCGTATCTCATACTGCCACGAAGAGGATTTCGTGGTCTTGAGTTCATCGAAAAGATTGTCCTCGGATGCCAGAGATTGATCTTGGTGTCCGAGCAGGAGACCGTTCTGTCCGGCGTATGTCGCCACTGAGCCGTCGGTAGTGTTGTAATTCTTGCCAGCTAGCGTTGAGTTAGGAGTAGTGCCCGATGAAGATTGCGCCTGTAACGTTGCGACAGGGTGGTTTTCATTAACTCCAGTGGTCGACATGGACTCCGAGGATGTCCGCTCATGTTTTCCGTAGATGGACGGTCGTTGGGCCGTGCTGCTACCTCTGGAAAACTTGATGAGTCTTGTCTGCGCCACGATGAAGGTCGGCTTCTGGCCTTCCACTGCATCTCCGGGGTAGAGCGTGGTGAAGGCGGAGAGCACTTGGCCTCGGCGGTTGATCATCTCGTGCTTGACAGATGCCTTCTTGCCAGTTCTCGCGTGCTCTAATATGCGGCCGAACTCGTGCTTGGATTCTGCTCGCATCAATGTCTGGATGCTGACGCCTACAAGCTCGTCGGGTTGTCGATCGAGGAGTTGCCGCACGTTAGAGGAGACAAATAAGAACATGCCGGAAGTCGACATCTTGGTCCAGAGTTCGTTCTCGCCAATGCCTCCGCCATTGCTGATCTCGTGCTTGCTCAGAGTGTAGACAGGTCGTTCGCGACCAACCATGATGATGGACTTGCGGCCTTTACCTTGCTCGGTATGCAGGGAGCCATGACCTTCGAACCACATGTAGCCGCTGTTCTTTCGTCGGATGCGGAAGACGACGTTGACGGATGCGCCAGTGGAGGTGTCCTTGAGTTCTCTGGTCACCGGTACAATATCACTAGGATGACATACGGAACTGAGAGCTGTGCCGATGATCTCGCTCGGCTCGTATTCCAGCACACGCAAAGCCGATGGTGATATCCATTGGAAGAGACCTTTCAGCGACAAAACATGGACAACATCATCGGTGTTCTCCAGGAGGACCTTGTCCCACATTCGCTTAGCATATTCGGATTCTCCACTGCCAATAGTGCTGAGAATAGCCGACACGTCGTCACGGGGTACGGTCTGTCCCAGGTCGGTCTTCTGTGTAGTGTCTGGAGCGTTTACCACATAACGGGGCATCGCCATGCCTCGCTGGTAGTTGATCGTGTATGATCCATCTGTCTCAGTGTCAGCAAATACTCATGCACCTATCCTCCCGAAGGGTCTTGCACAGATCGGTCTCGATCGCCAACGTAATCGGACGATGCACAACATACCGGGGTTCTTGTTCGTGACTGCATTTGGTTGCTCCACCAGATCGACCTGGAATCCGACGAAAAACTTGACTTGGTCGGTATCCCACGAGATGGGGATCATGGTAAGCAGGTTCATAAAAGGCTGACCTCCCCTGCGGTAGTTGATGAGCGATATCTGCGCCTCACGACGCATATTGATCATGTTCTTCAAGTACAACACCGAATCGTCATCCACATATTTCCGTTTCACACCAGGCGCGACGTTGCCATCGGGCGACTGCAGGAAGCGGCAGTTACGGCCTAGGATCATGTGTTTGGTGTAACCGGTCAAACGCTCGAAATTATCGGAGCAGTACACGATCGGGAAGTCGTCCTTTTCAGCATCGCACACCACAAACGCGCAGGACAGATCGACAGAGCCAATGTTGATCTCCGGGTTCTGTCGCGTGGCCACACGCATCTAAGCGACGTCAGCTCTGCACGATACTGTGTGACCAAATGACGATGTACTTACGAGCACGCCAAGCATGTCAAATCCCGTTGAAGAATAGGCGTTCTTGTACGCTGAGTGCATATGCGGCTTGCCAACCATGGTCGAGGGCCATCCTCCTTCGCGCTCTTCCCAAGGAAAGTTTTGATTGTTCGGGTTATATGCGTTCGTGATAGCAGCCACGGGCCCGTTTGTTCCATCGTATCCTCCTTTCGCCGGCGGTCCAACCGGTCGATCTTGAGCTGAGCCGGGTACAGGATGTTGTGGCTGAGGTGCGAAGCCGGCGTTGCTATTCTGACTACGCTGACTATGGCTATGCTGCAGCGTAGAAGGTCTTTGTGGCGGTCGCTGGTGCTGCGCTCTCGATGGCGGCGCGCTCATAGGAGACTGAGAATGAGCTGGGCTCTGCATATCCGGCACATGGAGGCTTTGAGTCCGCGATAATTGGCGGATAGTGCTATGCGAGCTTGTAGTCTGGCCATAGGGGGAGTTAGATTGCATGCCACCATTTGCAGCAGCAGATTCATGAGCGGACACTCTTCCAGAGTGCGGTGTTCCCTGCTGCTGCGACTGTGGCATTGGAGAGGCAAGAGGAGTATGGCTGAATTGCGGCTGATTGTATAGATTCACGGCCATTGCATCGCCTGCCATGCTGCCGTTCATGTTCTGGTCCATGCCATAGTCCAGATTCATGTTGAGGCCAGAATCGACATAAGGACTTTCCATTGAGATGTCCAATGTCGCGTCAGGATGGGCTGGGGAGGTTGCGTAGGCAGAGTTGGGTGGCATCATGGATGTGTAGGTCTGGGAATTCCCGTAATGGGTGTTGACTGAAAGATCCCCAGCAGATCCCCGGCGTGCTGACAACGACCGATCCTGATGCTGGAGCGTTGGGCGCGCAGCTGGAGTGATGGCGCCGGATGTGTAGCCTCCTTGGTCGATTCCGTCGTTGGTGCCATATTGAAATGGCACTTGGCCTACAGAACCAGCAGGAGAGGCGGAACCATAGTCCATCATGGAGAAACGTCTCATATCAGGATTCAAGTGTTGCGGACTACTAGTATACTGCTGTGGCTGTGGCTGCGGGACGCTCTGCCTCCGGATCATCTTCGCATTCTGATTGACGATATCGTCCAGCGACTGTCCTCCCAAGATTGTGCCCGGCGGCGCCATTGAATCTTGACCCATCATCATCGTACTGTCGCCGTCGTCATGCTGGTCGATGCCCTGGGCGGAGACGTAGCCGCCATTGTATGCGTAGCCATTCATGCTGGTGTGGTGTGGTGTGCGGTCCCCCGTCCCCGTGCCCAGCTGATGTCCTGACGAGGCTCGTGCTCGTGCTCGTGCTCGGGGTGATGGTGATGGCGGTGGTGGTGGTGGTCGCGCAGGTGTGCTCTGCCTGCGCTGTGCGTACAAGCGCAGCAGCGAGGCCCGGCAACTCTTGTCCGGTGTTGTGTGTGCCCAATACGCGTGTCTTGCATGTGTGTTCGAATGTCCAATGATCGGCCCTCGGTTAGGGAGCGATAGTAATAGAACTACCGTACCAGGTAGGCGGATCGATCTCTCGAGGTGGACTGCGCTCCGCGACAGGCTGTGCGGTGGGCTGTGCTGACGGACGGGAGCTCTGGCCGCCGCGTGATATATATGGTGAGCGTGCACCACGCGCTCCAGCAGATAGATATTGATGCACTCTAGGAATATGTCGCTCGAGGCGCGCGATATCGCAACGATGGGATGGGAGCAGGAGGTGTCGACAGCGAGTCCACGGTCACGGGGGAGTGACTGCTGTGCGCCTGTCCACACTTTGCACCGATCTACACGCCGGGCAAGCGTCCGTCTCTAACACTCCTCCCACACTCACTAGTTAATCGCGTCGATCCCCAAGCACCCGCGAACCACATCCAACAATTCGTTGTCCGCAGCCTTCGGCTTTGCACAATGATAATGCAGGCACTAGCTGTATTGAAACACTGCGCAGAGGGGAGAAGAAGGTTGCTCATGAAACGTGCAGACGACGCCTGAGAATGCTAGTTCTAATCATCCAGCAAAAACCCACTCGGGGAGCACCTCGTGTTGGCCGCAAGACGAACCACCTACAAAAGTCTATTGCTCTCTCGTGACTCCTACAAGGCTACTACTGTAGTATCGGGCAATTTGCGTGTACTGCAGCAGATAGCTTTTCCACAATAGCCTTGTCATCGCAGCGCTCGCACTTTCGCGAGGCAGTTGGCGGCCGCTGTCCATGACGACGCCATCGCCGACGGCACAGCACAGCAAGCCGTCAAGCCATGTCCCAAACACGGGAGAGCCGCGGTGGAGAACACTTCCCCGAGCCGAGTCATGAAGCATGCATGGGAAGCCTTCTAAAATACGCACTGCTGGGCGTGATTCTTCAATGGAAGGGCGTTTGCTTGACCTTCACCCGGCCGGATTCTCCAGTGTTTCCTCTTTTCACAGAAAGCATCAACCTCGTATTGGTAAAGTACAAGCTCGACTGCACTTTACCACCCATTCTCTCGACCTCTCCTCAAGCCACAAAATTCATAAACGCAACATGATGCATCTCAATCTTCGCCGCCCCATTCCTCAGCAAGTTAATGTTCTTCTTGAACGTCTCCGTCTCCCGGAACTTCATATGCACATCCACGCTCTGCCATCCGATGGCAACCACCATTCCCTTCCCCTTCACACCCTCTCTCTCAATTTCCTCCTGCGTGATACCCACCGCTGCTCCAAGGAAGCCTTCCGTCTGCTCATCTTCGAGGATCTTGACGAACTTCTGCGCGTTATCCAGCGCATCGTTCGGTGGAGCAGAGTCAAAGTAGAATGTCGCTACCTCCGTCACTGGCGCAGCGAGAGCTTTAGCAACAGCACCCGGAGATTGCAAGTCTGCATGCGCTATGCTGGGGGTCGCGGCGGCGATGGTCAAGAAGCGCGATAGGAAGGGTTGGTAATGCGCCGCGGCCATGAATGCCTTGTGGGCATCAAGGCTGTCCCAATCTATTCTTGCTATCAGCAGAAACTCTTCGAGTCATGAAGACAATACAACGTTCCGTCGAGTCATGCGGACAACGGTGCGGAAGATTGTGGGCGAGACTTGCTGACGAATAATTGCAACGTATCAGGACTCTCGATGTGCATGCCGAAGTTGATTTGTTGGACGCCATCTTGTTGGGCGAGAGCGTCGCCGACTTCCTTCATGATTTGGGCGGCATGGTTGGAGGGATCACCGAGTTCGCTGCCGGGTACGAGGGCGCAGTTGAGGATTTCGGTGGTGGGCATTATCAATGTGGTGGAAGCTGGGACTTGCGAGACGTTTAGTTTGTCCTATGTGGTTCTGGATCGGAAGTGCTCGTTACAGCGTCGACGAATTCAAGTTTCTCACGAACTCATCCGTTGTGATATCACAAGCATGCATCACAAGCAACCAACGTCATACTCACCCCGCCGCCACGAGTGAGAGCTCTGGAGGGGCAACATGCAGCATATCAAACAGCACCGGCAGAGGCTCTGAAACTTGATCAAAGTTCACGTCAAGCTGCCCTGCCGATAGACAACAGCCGGAAACATGTTCAACACACTGCCCCTCACAACGACCTTGCTGGCCACCACACCTCACCTCCCACATCACAACCCATCACCATGACCTCCTCCACAGACTCCACCCGTCAATCCCTCCTCCGCGCGTCCAAACCACCCCCCAGATCCCTCTTCAGCACTCTCATAACCGCAAACCACATCCTCCATTACCACAACGTCGTCGACGCGTTCGGACACATTTCCGTTCGAAACCCTCAGAACCCTGCGACGTTCTTCATCTCCAAGTCCCTCGCGCCTGCTCTGGTGTCTAGTCGTGAAGACCTGGAGGAGTATTATGTTGAGGATGCAAGTCCGGTGGATAAGGATGCGGCGAAGGGATATGCGGAAAGGTTTATCCATTCCGAGGTGTATAAGAAGTACAAGGGTGTGAATGCGGTGGTGCATGCGCATAACGAGAGTGTTCTGCCGTTCGGGATCAGTAGTGTGCCGTTGAGGCCGGTGTTTCATATGGCGGGTGTTATGGGTATGTTGGAATGTCTTTCTCATGAGTTTCACGAATTCATGTGCAATCAACAACTTCCCTCGCCACAACGCATTGCAATCTCACGCCGATGAGGACCACCCAATGCTGACGATCATTAGGCTCCACGGTCCCTGTATATGACATTCAAAACCACTACAAGCCGACCGACTCCCTGCACTCATTGCTCGTCACCAACCAACACCTCGGCGAAGGCCTCGCCGCAGGCTTCAATCCATCCACTCTAACGGCGAAAGCCACAACCATGATCAAAAACTACATCACCTCCTCCACATCTCCACCACCCGACTTCCCCCATCATCCCACAGTCCTCATGCGCGGCCACGGCTTCACCTGCGTCGCCACAACCATCGAAGAAGCAGTCTACCGCGCAATCTTCACCTGCACTAATGCCCGGGTTCAAACCACAGCGCTCCTAATGCAAGGTGGATACAACCAAGGTCTGATTGCGGAGCGATTTGGAGCCAAAGAGGAGACTCCCGGGCAAGCGGGCCCAGCAAAGCAGGAGGGCGTGAAGTTTTTGAGTGAGCGGGAGGCGAAGGATGCTTGGACTGCGAACCAGGGGCACGCGGAGAGGCCGTGGCAACTTTGGTGTGAGGAGACGCGGGCGTGTCGTCTGTATCGGAATGAGATTGAACGCGAGGAAGTGTAAGGCGGAGTACTGACGGACAGGTAGCCTCGTAGACCTTTGCTGTTGTCCAGGTATGCTTCTCGCAAAAGTCGCTATGCTTACGCGGCTGTGTCCAGTCGGGTGATGTGGTGCTTCGTCATTCAGGTCCTGCGAGAGGTAGGAGTGATTAGCAGATGCATGTCGACGCCGAGGCTACGGGCATGGGTCGTCTTGTAGAACATGCTCGTATGAGTCGTATTCAGGGCTTCGCCAGATTTCGAGCCCTGTCACGTGTAATGTGCCATCGTCACCATACTTCGCCCACCCCAGACCTCGCATTACCCTCACGAGTGTCTTGAGGCAGGGAAGTGCTGCTGGTAAGTACCACCCGGCATCTGGGAAGCAGCATTCAAGGTCGGGATCATGGTTGGGGTTAAGTGAAAGTCGGCGAGCTCTGCTTCTGTCGGCATGTTGAGCGGCTGTGTCTGCGTTATGCCGATGTTGTGAATATTTGCAGCTGCTGTGTTGTTGAAGGCGGCTGAGTCCATTCCTGCGGAGTTGGCGCTGTAGTCTCCTGTGAAGTCGGTCATGTTGAAGTCAGGTAGGTTTAGGTCGCCGGTGTAGTGTTCGGGGTTGAAGACTTTTTCCCATTCGACCTGGTGAGGTTGTTAGTGAACTCTCGTAGTGGGGTGGGGATTATCTTACCCAGTCGATGTCCTCCATAGTTCCCATCTGCACGTCCTGCGGCTCCACAGAGGTCCTGTGATGTCGTCCAGAACTGTTAGTGTCAGGGTTTGCTCTTGGCGGAGGCGGACTGAGATGCGCAGGTGGAAGTGTCCCAGCGCCTGCTGCTTGAGCGGCTGAATTCTGATGCATCTGGCCCATCTCGTCAAGCAACATATCTGCCCGTTGATATAGGCCAATCTTGTTGCCGCCAACTCTTTGCTCCATTTGTTTCGACACCTTCACCTTGCGCATTTGATGGTACACCTCCATTCGATCTCTTAGATCTGCCAGAACTAGCTCTGCTTTCTGTTTCGGCGCAAGATGTGATGGTATCTCGAAGATGTAGTCGAGACACTTCCAGACGCGAGCGGCCTCTTTTCGCATTGGGTATGCGTAAACCTCTACCATGAGTAAGAGGGCTGCGTGGTATTGATTGAAAGCTCCGCGGTACCACGTCCACGCTTGCATATCGGGATCCGTCTCATACGCTATCGATGACTCCATCTGGCAAAGACCAGCCTCAATGAGAACTTGTCGCAAGCGATCAGGCATGCGTTGTGTTGTGCTGAAGAGGTATCGATGTAAGACCTGGATGTGAAGCGCTCTTGTGTGCATCTCGAAGAGGAGGCGTCCAAATCTTTGGAAGGGCACGGAGTCATCAATCATGGGCAGATATCTATCTTCCATGCTCGTCCGAAACCTCTGCACCTTCACCAGTATGGAAGTTAGAGACTTCTTTTTCTTATCCAAGGCAACGATGTCGTACCACACCTGCCGCCTCATTTCTTGACACTCGGCACGGATGCGCATGAAAGTCATGTCAGTCCAGAATGGCTTGTCCTCTTTTGGCGGCTCAGGTCCAAGCAAGTCCAGATCGTCCACGTTGAGCGGCATCTTGGTGTCGTAATCTTCTGTGCGAATCTGAGGTCGAGGTCCAGTCGCCTCGCAAGTCCTCATGTCCAAGAAGCAAAGTTGATGCCAGACCATTCGCCGAACGTGCGTTTCTATGGGAGTCGTGTTGTAGTATGACCCATCACGATGCAGTCCCATGCATTCTGCCAATCGAATAGCTGTACCTACCAATGCGGAATGTCCTCGGGAGACTTCCGAGCGTACCAAGGGAATGAGATACATCACAAATGCCTGCATTGTGTCGACTCGAGTGGTTCTCAGGAAGTTGGCCTTCGCAAGCGCCGTCTCGGCTCCAGAGCGGAGGCTGTCAACGAGCGCGTCCTTCGTGGTGCCAAACCGCTGGGTAATTTGCTCAGCAGTCATGCTCACGGCTGCCGAGAACATGGCGCTGAATATGATCGCTTGTACAGATGCCACAGGCTCGCTACCCGTTACTATCTGTCCCCAGAAGAGAGTGTACTGTGCTTCGAAGGTCGGACGATGCACGGTTCGACAAATGTAGTGCACGGCCGTCCAGTACTGATTAATGAGCTGATCTGCCGCGTTCCTTGAAGGAAGGTAGTCAATCAGGCTAGCACTCATGTTTGTTCCAGGAAAGAAGAAGCTTGAAGCAGGAGCAATGTAGTCAGGACCAGGTCCAATGTAGCTCACCGGTGAGGCTTGCAGCTTTGGTGCACCGGGGCGTAGATCAATGTGATCATTCCTCGTTGGAGTGGTGGAGTAGCGCGACTTGCCAGCCTTGACATCTTCGAGGGTATCGTTTAGCTCTGCGACAAGTTTCGGACGAAGCCAGCCTCCTATGCGTTCGGAGATGCGCATCTTGCCCATCTAGGGCACGTTAAAGTTGACTCGTATGATAGAGGATCTTGCACTTACCTGAACCCCCAGATCCATCAGCTCATCGTCGACGTTGTCATCGTACACATTGTCGAGTGACGCCAAAGGTGTAGGCTCCAGAGCATCCTCGTCCTCGTTGGCAGCATCTTCTTCATCTTCTGCTTCCTGCAGCGGTCTGAACTCCTCAGCTGTGGGCTTGACTACGTTGCCGCCTCCAAGATGGGCTTTCTGCGTCTTGGCCGCGACTTCTCGCTCGAGGTTCTTCTCAAGCGCGCCCATCTTCTCCTTGATGTCTGCCAGCTTCTGCTGCGCCGACGGGTCCAGCGCAGGAGCCAAGTACAGACAGTCCCGCTTGAAGCGAGTACAGTTCGTACATGGTGCTTGTTTGTCACACTTCAGCTTGCGGCGACGACACTCCAAACACGAGGTGATCTGACGATTCCTTCGGCGGATCCTAGGAGCACTCTGCGTGGCCGCGTTGCTTTTGGCCTCATCTGGCGAGGATGAATCTCGGTGGGTCGCAGACTGAATGGCCGAGTTCTTGTGCTGCCCAAGACCATCAATGGATGCCCGTGACGTGCTGCCACCTCCAGACCCGCCGGCTGCAGATGAACACATCCAGGTGTCCATCGTCGTGCGTTGTGTGCCTTACGGCCGAAGCACTGGGGTCCGCACTGTTGAGGTGAGAGTGCGAGCCAGTGCCGATCGTTCGTGCTCAAAATGGCCGCTCAATCCGCAGCCATCCTTCTGACAACACTTCTTTGTATTACTATACACACGATCCTCTGTTGTCAACACGCAAAAGAGAGTCCAAGTTCCAGTCGTACGCGTCCTAGCCAGGCCGGTCTGCCCTTCCGTCCCGATCTCGCTGTGGCCAATCAGGGCACTTGCGGCTGAGGAGGGAACGACCTCTGAACACATCTCTTTACACGGTCATCCGACGCCTGCGCAACTCATTTTCCAAAGGCTATCCAGTTTGACATCTGACTAATAGTCAGTGACTATGTGCTTCGGTGTGTGCGAGAACAGGATGCCCTGTCGACCCTAGCCGACGAAGAGTGTGTCCCCGCATGATATCTGGGGATGCCTTGTGCGAAGGACCGAATGAGACCGGTCATCACTGTCCCAGGATCCGCATGAGTAAGAGGTACGAATTTGAGCACTGCCTGTCTTCGGAAGCTGCCTTACTGGATCACAGACCACTGGTTCAGTGAAGCATGGACAAGATGAAACTCGCACGAGACGAAGTTGGAACTTCTGGAAGCCGGGAACTGATGATCAAATCGCCTGTCTTTGCTTCGGCGAATTGCGAAAGGGGCGATGAATGCGTTGATTATTTCTATCGGAGTATCAACACGCCTTGTGAGATAAAGTGCGAGTTCATCATGCCACAAAACTGGACAAGTCAAGCTTGGGATGAGTGACTGCGGTGAAACTTACCACAGCACGGGTGGCGGGCCTCTAGCTTGCGATTAAACCAGGCGAGAAGCGCGGTGCCAGTATGCTTCGTTCTGGACTGTCTTGGCTTCTCGGATAATAAGTGACATGGGGAGCCTCCATATTGACAGACACTGCGCACGGATCATGCGGACGACCCAGACTGATCAGAATGGACTGTTGGACACCCACTGGTAATCACCATTCAGCAAAGTTTGAGATATCACGGGCAGCGCAAGACCACATGGCAATGTCGATATGCATCTGCAGGCTTTCAAACCGAGCCTCCCACTGCTTCCATGTCAGAGTACCCTGCAGCTGCTGAATAATGCCACAGCACGGCAGCGATGCATCCTTGGCGCTGATGACTATGATCGGTAAGTACCAGTGCTGTCAGGAGCTGCCCGACCGAGCAGCGTCCTATCTCGACCGAACACTAGCCTCCGATTGTATCGCCTCTCGATTTTCTATCGCAACGATACCACCAGCTCAGACACTGTCTCAGCCCATCTGTCTGCAATTGCCTGAATAAGTGTCTGCAAAGGTAGTGTCCAGGCATGGCGCAGCACATGCGGCCTTGCTCATGGAATCACGAGTCCAATCACTGCCTCTTTAGGGACAGACCAGCACCCCGAGATCATGTTGGCTGACGCGGTGGACTCAAATAGGTCGTCACAAACCTAACGTGGTACTGTAGATCGTTGTAGCAAGGCTGGTCTGGCACTCCCTTACCATTTCACGCTGCACGATCAGGACAGATCGCCCGCGGCGTTGTTCGCCTAGCGATCATGCTGACGGCATGAAAATGGGAGAACGAGGGTCCTAAGTGGGCGAGGACAGGACGAGTTGGATGACTGATATCCGAGGCTCCATGTGCAAAGACTCTGATCCGTAACCAGGTGTGTTCTGCTTTGAAGGTCGTGCAAGAGACTCGTGGCCTTGGAAGTAGAACACACATGTAGACCGTTCATGCGGATTAGTCGCATCACATATGCTGTGTCTTGAGTCTTGCCCTGCGTCGGGGGTCGCCACCATAGACACCACAACATAACGACGACGATCACACTTATAGGCGATCAGTCGACGTGCATGTGGTTATCGTGTTAATGGCTCGTTGTCGAAGAGGTGATTGTCATAGCGAAAGAAGAATCCACCTCGCTTCTCGAGATGACGTGCCGACGGCCGAGCGACCGGCTTGCGCTTGCGCTTACGCTTGCGTTTTTTAACGTGGAAACAGTTGGCCTTTGACATGTGAGACCAACTTGCAACAAACACACACCACTACTACCGCTACCAGACCTCTTCACTGATGGCCGTGGACATGGACATGGAAATAACGAAACACGACACGATACGTTAATCTCAAACCAATATGCGCCTGGCATACTACGCCGGCGCCTCCACGGCCGCCGCCGCAGCATGTCTGCTCAAGGCATTCCACCAGCGACCCAACTTCTACAGCGCGACCGTCTACCTCTCCCAATCGAACGCATGTCTCCTCATCCTCACCAACCTCCTCCTGGTTCTGGCCTGCAGTTTCATGTTTGCGCTGCAACGACTCCTCTACGGACCCCTCCGACCCATCGAGATCGAGCAGCTTTCCGAGAAGGCGTGGTATGCCGTCCTGGATACTCTCCTGGCAATGCCAAGCTTCAGAGAAGATGTGGGAGGCTGGCTATTGACCATGTTCGTACTGCTTCTGGCCGGGAAGGTATGGGGATGGATTGGTGAGGGAAGAGTAGATGTGTTTGAGCAACAGCCGCCTGCGAATCCGACCTTGTTCCATACGCGGTTGTTTACGAGCTTGGCGGTGAGCGTGGTCTTTGACGCGCTCATGTTAAAGTACTGCTTCAACACCGTGGTCGCGGATCCCCGCCCGGGCATGATGGTCATCTTCGCCTTTGAGTTTGCCGTTCTCACCATCTTTTCCGGCTTTACGTTCCTCAGGTATCTGTTGACGTGCTGGGAGGCGTGGGAGGTCAGAAAGCAGACACGGCTGGCGATCGAGACGCGGAAGATTGAGATTCGGGAAGAAAGAGCAGCGGCGCATGCGGCGGCGGCGGCAGCCGCAGCGCAGAACACAGCGGAAGATGGTACACCAGCAGAAGTGCCTCCGATGGACACTTCGCCGATCGATGTGGACGAGAACGAGGTGGATGTTCCCGGGTGGGAAGAGAAGAGACGATATCTGTTTGCGCTTGAAGTGATTACGGACTTCATCAAGCTGATGATCTACATCGTTTTCTTCACGGTGAGCATCACTTTCAACGGCCTGCCGATGCACATCATGCGTGATGTCTACATGACTTTCGCATCTTTCAGCAAGCGAGTTGGAGACTACGTGGCATACCGGAAAGCTACCAGTGATATGAACACGAGGTATCCAGACGCAACCACTGAGGAGATTCGAGGTGATGCATGTATTGTCTGCAGAGAGACGATGGTATCTTGGGTACAGCCAACCGCCGATGCGAATGCACAGCCAGCTGGCGAGCAGCCTGCTGCAGCACCAACACCACCTCGGCGCCGAGATGAAGGTCTGAGAGCGAAGAAGCTGCCGTGTGGGCACATCTTACACTTGCGTTGTCTTAAGGCCTGGCTGGAGAGACAGCAAGTATGCCCAACATGTCGCAGACCTGTTGTGACACCCAGCGCACCGAATGCGCCTGCCGTTCCTGGTGCTCCGCCCGCACCTGGACAAGCAGGCCAGCCGCAAGCGCAAAGACCGCGAGCTAGAATTTTCAACCTTGGTCCGTTTAGGGTAGGACTGTTGAATGCTCCACAAGGTCAGATACAGGACTTCATCAACAGATTCCAGAACCCAGACGCTGCGAACCAGAATGCTGACCAGAATGCTGCTGACGCGAACCAACAAGGACCTAATCATCTTGGCCTTCAGGTGCCGTACGCAAATGGTCAAGCAGCAGTTCCATCAGGTACGCGAAGAACAGGACGTCGAGCACAGGTACCTATCGATGTAGGTATCATGCAAATGGAGCAGCGGATCGTGCAGGAGGCGCACAATCTTGGCATCGAACAGCAACAGCTGGCGACACTGAGGTTGATGGAGGGTGAGATGGCGCGTCTAAGGGCGCAGCACATTCCGGCGCAACAGCCTGTTGGCACGAATGGCGTAGCGACACAGGCGGCAGTTGGAGCGCAGCAGCTGGCGCAGATACTGGTTCCTGGTTTCGTGCCAATACAGCAACTTTTCATGCCACCTCCACAGCCTGAAGCGCTGCAAGGAAGTTCTGCGCAGCAAATGGGTCCGGGACATGAGCACTTGCCACAAGGTCTTGTTCTGCCGGAGGGCTGGACTTTGATGCCTTTGCATCGAGTGGATCAGAATCAGAACCCAGCACCAGCACAAGTACCAGTTGTGCCCCGAGAAGTCGCACAAAGCAGTGAAAATGCAGGCTCTAGTACCGTGGGTCGGCCCGGTGACGAAGAGGTCATTGCCGCAATTGAAGCAAGAGTTTCAGCCGCAGGACTACAGTCACAGCCACAAAGAACGCAGCAAAATACTGGGCCCGTTGACGACAACGGATCGCCGCTCTTTGTGCCGACTGAAACAAGCAATGTCGCTGAGTCTTCCCGGCCGCCACCTGTTACGAGCGAGCAGACACGGCATCAGCCGATTCAACCCACCTCGGAGCCGACGAGCACGACTTCCATTGCAGCATCATCGGCATCAACACAGGAGCCAACGAAATCAACATGGGGCGGAGGTGACTGGAGCTTTGCTGATCAGTCGAATGATGCCCAAGCCACAACGGCCGCACCGACTTCTGCTTCTAACGGCCAAACTGCTGAAAAGTCCACTCAGCAGGAAGGTTATAGCGGCAAAGGCAAAGCCAGAGCCGTGGAGGTGGAGGAAGTGCCTGATCCAGACGCGGGCAATTAGAGGTGTTGATGCTTAGGCATAGCATCGCTTTTGTACAGTTACGACGAACGAAGAGGAGCATGAGACAGCATGAGAGGCAGGCGTTTTGAAGGAATGGGCATGAATATACCACTTTCAGCGTATGAGTGATTGTAGCTTGAGTATGGAGCGACGAGGCGTCTTTGTACCATGCGATGGTAGCTGAGATTTCTACGATGCATGATGTCGTTGCTGCTGTCGCAGAGCAGAGGAGTGATCGAAGGAAAACTCGGGTGTGAAAGCCCGGGCCAAGACCTAGCATATACACTCACACCTGAAGTTCATCTCTTGCAACTTGACCATTTCTCATCGAACCCTGACGAGCAAAGAGACGAGAGAGTCTTAATGATCAGGAGAAGTCATTAAATTGGTCAAAAAGAGCAAATTCGCGCGGGATAGGAAATGCATATTTGAACCTAAACTTCAAAACGATACGTCTGTGCCATTTATAGACCAAAAAGATCGTGCTAAGCTGGTGGAGTAGTGAAGTGAATGGGAATAGACATCAAGACTCAATGCTGTCATCTCCGAAGCGCTATGTCAAAAAAAATAATTCGTGGATCCGCGGGGGATTGAACCCCGGTCCTTCCGCAGGCATTCTATTATGCAAAGCGGACGCGCTACCACTGCGCCACAAACCCATTTGCCCATTGTCGCTGGCTTCTGCCTTGACCTGTTTCTGATTGGATGATATCTGATCATTCTATAAAATATATATTGCTCACTCTACTAGCGGTCCTGACGCAAGAGGACACTGTTATGCAATGAGATGTCTTCTGCGAAATTCGTTGCGCGTGCGGACTCGTGAAGTCACGGACTCACGGAGTCTGTTCCAAGTGACGATAGCAAAACAAAGGATCGTCACCAGGCGTTGCATTGATCTACGGATGTCCTGCTTACCGCCCGCTCAAAATGAAGTCTTTTGGTTGGGGGCAGGCCACAATGCAAACGACAAGTGTCCGTGCAAGCGGACTCTTGCAGTCTTTTGCGTTGAAACGACCAACAGTTATATATACTATGATGCGATACCTGTACATGTCAGATGCATGATTGTGCGGAGCGTACATTGAAAGTAAACCTTGAATACAGGCTGAGGTGAAGCTTCGGCTTGCTAAGGGCGCTCTCGTTTTCAGCTCAGCAGATTCTGCTCCCCCAACGGTCATTCTGCAGCACAACGTCCAAAAAATGACCCACGACATGCGTCGTTTTCAAGCTGCCGATAATGGCGCGTAGATATTTCATGTAAGAGAAGCTCTGCTCGAGCTATACAGCAGGTACATCGGCATTGGCATCATCATCGTGGCAGCGACACCCCACTTGATGTTACCGTCCATCTTGCCGTGAACAAAGAACTTCGACACAGCTAACACTGACCACCAAGATGCGAGTATAGCCAGACAGAGTGGCGACGATGGAGGACGATGATCCGGCGCGTACGCCACTGTCGCGGGCGACAACGACACAACTGGAGGAACAGCGGCGTATGAGCGACATCGAGACGAACGAGAACGACAGCTTCACGAATGGATACGCCCAACGCAACGATTCCAACGACGATGCCTCATCTCAGCACATCCGCATGGCATCGCCAGTACGACCGCGCTTACCGAAGCGCAACACTATGCGAGGGGCCAGTCAAGCTAAGCTTCAAGAAGCATTGCGACTGGCCCGCGCACGAGAAGAGCAAGAGACATTGCTCGGCGAGAACGAAGAGGCAGACGACGATGGATGCTACCCTCCTAGGAAGAACTCAGATCCGACAGTCCCAAATCCACATGCTGAGCTACCAGTGTACACGACGATACACAAGATTAGACGGCTTATAATAGCCAGTCTTGACGATCCATACAGCAACGAGCAATTGAAAAGTCCGCGAATGAATGTCGCAGTCATCAGGCCGTTGATCGACCACCTGTATGATGCAGAGGATGTATCCGTGGTCTTCTGCTTGCTGGTAAACCGCGCACAATTTCTGCGAGAGCAGTCCTACCAGGCGCATCATCAGTCTGTGAATATCACCCGGGCGAACCTTTGCGAAATCGTTGCGAGTAGGATTCTGCGGCGATTCGACGAGGATCACGAAGGACGGATGGGTCTGCTGAAAGTCGCGCATGTCCTTGTGAGTAAGGTCAAGTACAGTAGCCATGATGCGAAATCTGAGACACCCTCAGAACGTTCATGGCTTCTGCACCTCCACTCTTAGAAACCTAGGCTGATCTACCTTACCTTCAGGTGGCAGGGTTCGAGCCATTTCAGAATGCACCTCGAGACATCACCCGTGATCACAGGACAGATCTACATTGGACAGTCAAATGGAAGCTCGCACGACCAGAATATCAACGCATGCTCACTGCACTTGAAGTCGCAATAGTGACAGAAGCAAAGGGCTTCCTGTCATCTTCGGCATGCCAAAAGATTGTTGAGAATGTGTATCGTGGTCGTATCATCTACACGCCGACGTCGTTCATCGACATCCTGCCAGACCACTACAAGAATCGGGGGATAACACTCTACGATCCACGGAAAGCACCTTACCTCAACCAGTATCGTCTGATAGTACCCAGGACGAGAAGCATCATCGAGACAGTTCAGTTCGTGATACTACTGGTCCTATATCTCACACTAATGATATCAAAGGCGGAAGAGAAAGGTCCAAGTCACCTCAGCTTTACTAGATTGGAGTTCGTCTTCGTCATCTATGCTATTGGCTGGAACGTGGACGAGCTGGCTAGTATCACCGAACACGGCTGGACAGTACACACGGAGAACTTGTGGTCGTTCCTCGACCTCGCCTTCGTGCTGATTTTCTGGATTTACTTTGGCATCCGGGTGCATGCGCTTCGAGTTGGAGATCGAGAGTATAGCTTGCTCGCGGAGCAGATTCTATCTTTGGGCGCACCCGTTTTGCTACCACGACTGGCCTTCTGCTTGATGTCGGAGAACATGCTCTTTATCTCTCTTCGAGCCATGATGGCCGACTTCACTTTCTTGACAGTCCTGGCTTGCTGGTGTTTTGGTGGCTTCATTCTCGCCCTGTCCTGGCTCAGCGAGGGCCAAGAAGGCTTCCTCAAACATACCGTCATCACGATCTGCAAATGGATGCTCTGGATTTGGTTCGGTCTCGACGGCACAGGCGTCCAGCGCTCAGTCGAAATGCACTGGTTCCTCGGACCTCTTCTGATGATCACTTTCGCCTTCCTTGGCAATACACTCTTCCTTACAATCCTAGTTGCCATGCTCTCCAACACATACAACAATCTCTCGCGCAACGCCACAGCGGAAATTGAGTTCCGCCGCGCAGTCCTCACCTTCGAAGGCGTCAAATCCGACGCCATCTTCGCCTACCGGCCTCCCGTGAATGTTATCGCCCTCATCGTCCTCCTTCCACTCAAATTCATCCTCTCGCCCCGCTGGTTCCACAAAGTCAACATCACGGCAATCCGGATCCTCAACTTCCCGATCCTCATCCTCATCACACTCTACGAGCGCCGCTATCTCTGGAAACGAGCCCGGTTCCTGTCCCCACCCAGAAAACACACTTGGCTCAGTATGTGGGCGCGGTTTGGAGCGCATGGTGATCTCCAAGCTGTCTTCGATACGGATCCGCCGCAGAGTGTCCTAGATGAGATGGATGATGTGGACGATGTGTTTACAGAATACGATGAGATGGATTTTGCAACGGCGGTGAGGACAAGGCGAAGTAGTAGGGCTTTTAGTGATGCGAGCGGGGTCTTCGGGAGCGCGGCTGGGATGAGTAGAAGCAGGAGTAGGATCAATGGGTTTAGAAGGAGGGCGACGACACAGGCCAGTTTAGGGAATTTGGACGGCGGAGGTGTTGATGATCTGCCAGAACCCGAGGGAAATGGTGTTGACGTTTGAGACGGATATACCTGAGGATAGACGTATGTTGCATTGCCTTGGTGGTCTGGCTTCTAGTCGCTCTCCTTTGCGGTTCGCTGCTGTACTGCTTTGTCGAAGTTCCGCTCTGATGCTACGGTATTGATCGCGGAGAGGAAGCAGGCGCGGTGAATGCACCATTGTTCGGTGTCGGGTTCCCAGGAGTCGAAGTCGTTGAGCGTGCCAGCTGTGACGCTTACTATTGCGTCCCTGGGAGGATCATTCGTGTTAGCTGATCTGTCGGTAGCAGTGATGTGAGGGCACTACGATGCAGCTTCGGGCGTGAGAAGGACCCTCGGTTCAGGACTGGCTGTCGACCAAGTGGATCGATGGGCTTACCAGAGTGGTGTGAAAGCGAACAGCTTGCTGCCGCATTGGAAGCAGAAAACTCGCCTAGAAGCATCGATGGTCAGCGTTTGCCGATATCGTACTGCGTCCTGTATGGGCATCAATGCATATACAACAGGGCCTACTTCAACTGCGTCCCCGTGTCGGTTGCAACATCCCAATATTCCTTTTGAAGCTCTTTCCCTTCCGTCACTCTGAAACCCTGTGCAGGTGGTCAGCCAATTGTGTCACTACAGGTCGCGTTGCATGTAGTAGTAGACACGTGAGTGTTACCTGCACATACATCTCGTGGGCAGATTGATGCCAGGAGAAATGCTGAGCCGGTGGCTCTTCTGCAGTTTAGGCAGTGGCAGACTACGATGTGCTCAATTACAGCATCCCCCGCGGGGATACTAGATTGTACTACGGCATACCAGTATTGTAGTAGGGATCCGCGCTGGCTCCTGCGAGTTCATACTTGATTGCACCGCAGAGACATTGGCCGGTCTTGGGGATGGTGGTTGACATTTTGGATGAGTACGATAAATGCAACCACGAAGGTATAGCATCACACTGCATAGCACGAGCTGCTTTGACAGCTCTGTAGCACTGCACCGCCTGCTCCACTGTAGGTATTGCTGCATCCTCGGTAACGGTTCATTGGCTGCCACCACTATGCTGATGCTTTTCAAAGAGGCTATCAGCGGCGTGGCGGAGAAACTTGATCACGGCAACATCTTTCACACATCACTTATCCGTGCTTTCTTAGAATCCAATCAGCACTCCTGGGGAGGGAGGGTTGAGTGGGAGCGACGCAAGCCCGGATATGCAGAAGCGATGGGAGCACAACGCACGCGGTCACGCTTGGCGAACGGGAAGGATGCCACGACCGGTGTGGTGTCGGTGACATGAGCGAGTCGGCACACTCAGACCGCATTCCTCGGCATCGTCGGATGCTGTTTCACGACCACGACGTTGTTGACTGGGGGGGGGGGTCCCACGCTTGACTCAAGACTCGTCCAGATCGTTCCAACGTCAGCGACATCTCTCACTGACATGCTCATATGACGACGTTGATCATACCGAGCGACTGAAGAAGATTCCGACCACGCAACAGATCAACGCAAAAAAAGCAGCCACTTCAACACCTCCCACCAGACGATGCTTCACTCCCGTGCTGGCTCCCCCTCGGCCCACCACATCCCAGCCAACCTTGAGCCGCTTCACGCATAATGAGGGCCGTACCGTCAAATCGCATTCGTGCCGCTCTCTAGCTGCAGGAGCAACATGGCCATACGTGGCAGCCTCTCTATGCGTGCAGTTCCTGGATCCTCGACGCCGCGCCAGCCAGTAGGCATTTTTGGCTGTCGCCGCTAACGAAGCAGTCCTCAACGACCACAAGACCACGCTGCAGCGCCTAGCACGCGACTGTTCCCCTCCCACTTCACCATGTGGAGTGACAGGCGTCGTTATGGCACGCCTCAGCTTTCTGCTTTGCGCTTCCAGCTTGTTGCTCACATCACCCGGACATCGAACACCGACGAGTCGCGGCGATTCCCCTTACCCGCCAATGATTCTGTACACCGACTAAGGAACCGATAGGAGGCGTCTCACGATGGAAGCGTGTGGTATGTAGGCATGCTTTGCCAGGGCATGCTCATGTCCTCTCTCCTTGTTTTAAGTTTTATGGGGCCTACCGTTCTACGCCTATTCTTCTTCTCAAACAGAAGATCTTTTGCCTCTTTGTGTTCTTAACTGCTTCTATTACTACCTGATACTGTCGTCAGGCCTGACATACCCGTCACCGGCTGATCTTCCCGATTCTTCCGACTACAACAACCACATCCACCACAGCCGTCCACTGCTTCGACTTCACTTTCTGTTTTTTGCTGGCTCTGCGTCTTGGCCTCCACTACTCCCGTTTAAGCTCTTGGATAATTCGCATTCGTTCTAATTCTGCGCCACTATGCCGATATCACATTGGGGCATTTCGGTAACTCACATTCCGTCGGCTACTTCGTTCTATCTTGCTGCCCTGCAACCCCTGGGATACCGCTTTATCGGACATCAAGGCAATTCTATTGGTCTTGGGGTTGATTCCGCCGACTTCTTCATCACACAGGCGCCGCTTGGGTCAGTACCGCCGGGCTGTGTTTCGATCAAGGCTGACGTCAGTCTAGCACACGACCTTCTCCAAATCATATCGCCTTTCTTGCGGAGAGCAGACTTGTTGTAAGAGAGTGCTATGCGGCTGCACTAAACTCTGGAGCGTACCCGAGTGGATCGCCGAAGTACCGAAACGAGGAGTGCGAATGCTTCAATGCTGCTGTAGAGGACCTGGATGGGAACACAATCGAGTTCATCTATCGACAGCCGCATGGTGAGGGCAACTGCTGCGGTACTGTGAAACCCGCTGAAGAACAGAGAGTGATTACTTGGCAGAAGGATGTTGAAGAGGGTGCGCCAGAAGACGCCCAATCCTTAGCAGAATCTCAGGCTTCGCGCGGGACCATGGCATCTCAAGCATCCGAAACCAAGTCGAGAATGCAGACCGTTACTGACCTTGTCTCGAATACATCGAAATCGGTCAAGTCGGATGGCCCCCGTCAACGCATTGCTCAAACCAGCACTGCTCCTGCAAAACCGAACTTTCCTGCCAAAGGACTGATTGGAATGGCTTTGGGTGCTGCTGCTGGAGCTGGATTGATGTATGCGATGCACAGAGCGGAGTCAAGAAATGCCCAGGAGGAGTCTGAGCATCTCGCTTACATGTCGTCGAAGTTCTCAAGAAGGAAATCTGTCGCCGGGACGATGGCCCCACCGCCACCGAAAGCAGAGACTGTGAAAGAGTCAATACCACCGCCCCCACCTCCACCATCGTCGAAGCATGATACTAGGAAGGTCCACCGCAATTTCAGCACGACAGAGTCTGCCTACAGTCGAAGGCCCCCTCCTCCAGAGACACGAGCCATGCGCATGATTGCTGATACTGGGTACAATAAGGATGATGAGGATGTTCAGGAAGTGCTGAGCCGTTACACAAATATGCGCCCTCACGCCACCAGGAATCGAGACGATGAACTCGAACATGCCCCAGAATCAAGAGCACCGAGATCCGAAGCCCCGTCAGGCCACGGCATCAAACGTGCTATTACTCTCCCCGTCGGCGCTCTCGAAGACCGCCCGAATTACTACATAGAAGCTCCTCCCGCCAAGTCCAGCGGCTCGAGGTACGCAAGTCTCCACGATTCCGTAACCGGGTCGCACTACGATCGTCGCAGCAGCCATGACGATTCGTATCTCAAGCGCCACGATAGTGGCGTGAGTATGCATTCCTCCCGCCGCAGTCACCGTGACCGCGGCAGCGAAGCGAGTCGAAGATCTTCAGCAAGCACCGTCAAGCCTTCACGCCGAGACTCCAAGTACGACAACGTCCAAGCCGCTGTCGAAGCTGCAGTTGGCAAAAGAGCGGCATCGAAAGCGCCCGACTCGTGCTACTACCCAGCCGCCATCTCCCTGCCACCCTCAGAAGTAGAGTCCCGCACCGACAGAGAACGTGCCCGCTCGTACGCTGACTCGAAAGCCCCGATTGATATCTCAACCCGCGATGCTCAGATCCCGCCACTGGAAGCAGTTGAATCCAAACAAAGCTGGGAAGACTTCGTCGGCGAGGAGAGTGATGGACTCGGCGATGTCAGGACCGTAATGCCGGATGACAGTATCAGTTGTGTCGATTTGAGTGGGCGGAGGAGGAAACATCATAGATCGAGGAGGAGTGAGGCGGGTAGTGAACGGACCGTGAGGTCGGCACGGAAGGAGAGGGATGGTGGCAGCAGGTATAGTGAGAGTAAACAAACTGCTATACCGTATCGCGGAAAGCAGAGGGAGAGGGAGGGAAAGAAGAGTATCTTAGGGTTCGCTTGAGAGGTGTGAGCGACCACTTTGACAGAGGAAAGGAGAGCAGGATCCTGTCTCTCGTGGGGGTAGTGAGATTTGGGTTACGTGGGTCGCTCTGTTCGATGGGGATGAGTTTTCGGTAATGCCGTTACGCTCGGTCTGTAGAGAGATTTGCATAGCATGTAACCCTTGATACCAGGCTCCTCCTGGAGCGTCACCAGGACTGCATAGTCGCAGATCTAAATGAGATGTATTGCGGAATGACCTCAGCATAAGGTCGCCACAATGTGAAGGGAGGTCGCTGGACCCCACAACAGCTTGCTCACATGGCCGGTGTATTGGAGCGTGCGCTCTCGATGTGAAAACCCTTGAAGCGACGACACGAACCATGCCAGCGCCACCCACTTACTACATCGCAAGTGAGCCTGCATCAGATCCAGCGAGAGCACTGTTGCGAAGCACACATTTGCGCTAGAATGAAGATCATCTACTGCCCCTGTATTCCTCGTTCATCACGTTGATCTGCTCCTCCACCATACTCCTCGGGTACATGGTAGGGGCTCGAGGACTTACGCCTTCAATTCAGTACCGCGAGCATCCCAGACAATGTCGAGGCAGCCGGAGCGCCTGGCTGATGAGGCAATTCGCTTGGACGCGCGAGATCACTGATACACAACAACAGCAACCACATGAAGCGAAGCCACAGGGGAGAAAGGCATCACACTGTCATCTCCCCGCTCTACCTCACCGAAGTAAAGCTGAACCATCACAAGAAAGATGCCTTCAGCATACCTCTCCGCGTGACTGCCTGTATTCACTATAACACCAATTGAGGATATCGCTTGGAACGGCGGAGGACGTCGTCGCCGCTACTTCGAACGATGGTGGCTACCAAGAGGCGGGACGATGCTGTGCTGTCGAGCGGAACTGAAACGAGATCAGCAACCAGGGCAAAGGCCACATGATGGTGCATCGCGAGATAGCAAGCAGGTTCAGAGGCTGCGTCCAGCGCGAGCTTTCGCTACTGATGACTGAGGGCAGGAGGTGGCAGGATGAGGCACGAAATTTCGCTGTGATAATTGACCGTTCGTTATTGGAAACTGTGGAAGGGACGTATTTTGACGCGTAGAAGTTCATTGACATGAAAACATAATCCGTCCAAGACCAATCTTATGATAGCGCTGCAGCGCTGGACATGGCAAACGCTCGAGGCAGAGGTGCGTGCTTACGCCGTCAATCTGTCTTCTCTCATGTTGCTCGTTTCAGGCCTAGCACAGGCGCCAGAGCTACTGGCTTCTTGCGGATTCTCATTCTGCCGGTGTCTCTGTCTTGGTCAGCACCGACGACGATGCGACTGGGCTAAGTCCCCCCTCCTCTTCACGTGTAGTTGTACCACTCGTTTTACTTCTTCTGGCCAGTCTTGGACTGGCTGGGAATGTGGCCTGGCACTGTTATCCGGCGGTGATGTGCATGTTTGCTGTCTCGCCGGTGAAAGTGTCCTGTGTGTTCTATGGGATGTTGACATAACGCCAACCGTCATCGCAGAACTGCGCGATCATCTCCGTGAAGGTATCCCCGCTTGCGCGAACAGTCTCCATGATTTCGATAGAGCCGCGGGCTGCATCGAAGAATGTATGCACCCGATTCTTGATGATTCTGCTTCAATCAGCATCGCCGAAAAACTGTTGGCGAGTGTCCAGGTCTTTGAAGATGTACAGATATTGCTCTGACTCGGTCTGTCTGATCATTACGGTCGCGGACGATCTTGGTCAATAGATGGGAGGACTTTGCGAAGATCTGCTAGATTGATCCCACCGTGAAGCGGACTCACTCTTCGGAAGCGTCTCCTGGCATGCGGATGTTGCTGACATTCCTATGGGCTGGTTGATGAAGTCTTTCAAGCAACTAATGATGTCGTTGAACTTGCACTGCACGACTTGTTCGTGAGCGCAGATTTCTTGCTCCGGATCTGTGCCTCATGCATCCTTCCTTCCCTGCGCAGCTCACTGATCTCACTGACCTCACTGGTCTTACCATACATGCACACCAATGCCTCGTGACGGTGATGGCTTCGAGGATGGTTTTCCCAAAGTGGCTGCCCTGCTATAAGCTTGGTAGGTTCGCTTTTGACGGAGATGAACATCTGCTCGTAGCTCTCTTCCTTCTTCTTGTCCTTGAACACTCCTTCGCCTCAGCCTTGGAGGTACGCGCCCTTCATGTGCGGAGCCAGATCGTGGTACATCAGAACAGTGGCCACCGTCTAATTTGTGACCTCCTCTCTTATCCGCACCTCTCCGCATATCTGCTCTGCCTTTTGGCAACCGCCGGTCTCTGCTTATGACTCCAACTAAGGTATCCTTGCGCTCCAATTGATGTTTCTCAACCGGTGCTATTCTGAACGCTGCTGGGCGTAGGAATGGCAGCTTCAAAGGCATGTTGTTTGTGTGCAGAGTGTGGCAATAGGCCAGCGTGCTGTTCCTTCTGTAAGGCTTGATTGTGATGAAAGTATTAGGTAGATAAAGCTGTAGCTAATGTGAAATAGAATTATATGGGAAGAACAGCTTGAGATCGATAGCGGATATGACATTGTCAATGTTTGCCATGTGATTGACAGTGAGTCGAAATCACTAATGGCACCTTCCAAATCCCGAGCAAAAGAGAACTCGAAAGCCTGACTGTAGGTGTGATGTTCTTGCCCAGGAGGAAAAGCAAAAAAGAAAGTCATCTATGGTGATGGCAGAGTATACGCTGCGCTGAAAGGACATCAGAACATGTTCACATACTGAACAGTGAAGAGGGACTTACGACAGGATTCGAACCTTCACATTGAATTAGAGATGTAGGTCATGAATTGACTCGCGTCTGACCAACCTGCGCGCCCGAAGGCATCAGATCACTGGAATGGAAGGCATTCAAGTCTGACTCGTTCTGATCCAAGTCAATTTCCATGCCACCTGTGGTAACTATTTACGGCACTTACAACCACTCCGACACCACAGCTGGTTACTAAGCAAGACTCTTTCAAATATATATATTCTGTAATCATTTGAGGCTGCCGCGGTGTGAGTGATTCCCTGCTTGTCAAGAATCTAGCCCGGAGCCCGGACCGTCAAACTGAAAGTGAGACATGCAGCCAACCTGGGACAATGTACCCAGAAGCTACTGACTATGTATCAGAGCAGATTACCATGTAGTAAGACATTTTGTCACTTACTTCCAGTATGCGAGTGGACACCATGCCCAAAACGCCTGCCGGCTCCTCCATGGGATCGGGAAACATCGCATCGTTGCCGAGGATGTCGATCTTTCCTCCCAACTGCTCATCCTTTCCCACTTCTGCGAATGCAATCGCATCGTAAGTCTGGCAGAACGCCTAGATGCTCTTATCGTTCAGCGCCGCTCTACGATCTGCAGTATCTCTTGGCGACTGCCCGCGCGAATATGATGAAGGCAGGTAGGTAACGACGTCTAAGACCGTTACTCCCTCCTCTTCAGTCAGCATTACTTCTTTCTTAGGGGTAAAAGACCAGCGATACCGAATATGGTCGAAATCGAAAGCGACGAATCGATTGACAGGAAGATGAATGGTGCGATGGGAGGGCAGGATAAGCCGGCGGAGTATGTCTACGAAGGCGGCACCTTCGGAATGGACCGCGCGAAAGAGAAGAAATTGATCAGGAAACTCGACCTCCATATTATCCCCGTCGTCATGCTCGTTTACCTCCTCTCCTTCCTCGATCGTGTCAACATTGGTAATGCTCGCCTCTACGGCCTCGAAGAAGACCTGAACATGGTCGGGAACCAATACCTCACCGCCGTCTCCCTCCTTTTCGCAACCTACATCCTCTCCGAGCTGCCGTCGAACCTGATCCTCAAGAAATACGTCCGTCCCTCTCGCTGGATTGCATTCATCACAACATCTTGGGGAATAATCGCAACCCTCACAGGAATCACGCAGTCGTATGCGGGGTTGATAGTCTGTCGGCTACTCCTGGGATTGTTTGAAGGAGGTCTCTTTCCGGGGGCGGCAATATATTTGACGTTCTTCTACACGAAACGCGAGCTGGCGTTGAGGATTGCATACCTCTTCGTGAGTGCTGCGCTGGCTGGAGCGTGCGGCGGGTTGTTGGCGTATGGCATTGGATTCATGGATGGAATTGCTGGGCTTAGAGGATGGAGGTGGATCATTATACTCGAAGGGATTCCAACTGTCGTTCTGGGAATCGCATGCTGGTGGATCCTAGCTGATGATCCAGAAACGGCGTACTACCTTAACGACGAGGAGAAAGAGATGATGCTTCAACGCAGAGCAGGACAGACGGGCCAGACTGATGTTTTCGAATGGGAAGACGTGAGGAAGGGCCTGAAAGACTGGAAGATATGGACAGTCTGCATCGCGCAGTTCTGTGTGGACACCATGCTTTATGGGTACAGCACTTTCCTGCCAACCATCATTCAAGGCATTCGACCAGACTCTTCGAGAGCGATGGTACAGGTCTTGACGATACCTTGCTACGCCCTAGGTGCAATCACGTATTTGGCTGCAGCACGATACAGCGACCACAAGCAGTCGCGAGGTCCGGTAACGGTTCTATTGGGTATGATATCAGTGGTAGGATATGCGTTGCTCATATCAGACGCGAGCTCTGGCGTGCACTTTGCTGGCTGTTTCCTGGTCGCGATGGGGTTGTATGTCGTAGTAGGCATACCACTGGCTTGGCTACCGAGCAATAACCCGCGATACGGCAAACGGACGACTGCTACAGGACTGCAGCTGACAATCGGCAACTGCTCTGGAATCATGGCACCTTTTCTATATCCAGCCGCTGAGGGTCCGAGGTACGTGAAGGGTCACGCCGTCACGTTGTCATTGGTCTCATTCGGTGTTGTCATATTCGGGTTGATGTATCTGTTCTTCAAGGCTGAGAACAGGAAGCGGGCAAGTGGGGCACGAGATGAGAAGATACGTGGTTTAAGTGAGGAGAGTATCCTCGCATTAGGTGACGAGAATCCTCGCTTCGTGTTCGCTGCATAGCTATCGAAATAACTATCCAGGTTCGAAGGGATTATACCTGGAAGTTTTCTCGGTCCCATTCTTGGTTATGTAAGTGTAACCCCAGCCGGCCAAGTGCCTCATTTGCATATCCACCTCCGGCCGTTGTCTGCGATACCCGTCGTGAATCATCTCCAGTGACGCGTCATCCGTATCTGGTTGCGCAGCTTTCGCTTCGAGAAAAGTGTCAAGGTCATCATAGCCTGCCGACAAGTCCACGGCAACAAGCTTGTTGATGTGTCTGGCTCCGTCTAGGCTACGGCGACGACTGTACTGAAGCGGTGGCGGGTCGTCTGTCTTGAATTGTCGAAGTGTGGGAGAATGATGAACCAGGTTGACGTGGCGGTGTTGCTGTCGGAGGGCACGACGGGCAGAGGCTTTTTTTTTGCTTGTTTCTGAGGGGGACCAATCGTGCTCGATTCTGATGGTAGTGAGACCGGAGAGGGAAAATATGGAGTACTATGTTGTAGTCTCGATGGCATTTGGGAGATACTTTCTGGATAGATTGCTAGGCGTACAGCATGAGCACTGTAGGCCGCTACTAATAGCTTGGTGAGAGAATAGCTGCTGTGACTGGGCGCTCCTCTTTGGTCTTGTGCATGGCGACTTGAGCACTGCTGATCCAGGAAGACTCGATCCTGTGCTTCAGGACGAAGCGCTTGACTTCTTATGCACCAGTGTAGAAGTACATTCCGGGGAGCAGGTCATTATCCTCGCAGTCTGTGGAGAGTGATGTTCCATGGACGCCGGGCCCGATTGCGGCTTCTGGTGTCCAGACATCCTTGCCGGCGAGAAGATCTAAACCATGCTTGGCTGCTCCATGCGAGACGATGTCCTTACAACCAAGGGCGAGATCGATGGCTTCGTCTTCGTTCCACTCGTTGGCAGAGTTCAGGCCAACTCCATCATTTCTGGAATCCTCATGGTTACTGAACCTGGAGACGTCCCAAGATCTTCGCCGTCTACTCCTACGAGCGGCCTGATTCTCTGCAAGACGGAGTTGCATGACGTCGTTAAGCAATTTCGTGTCATGCTTGTTCTCTTCGAGATACCGTAGTGCTAGATCACGTCGAAAGTCCGCATGGTATTCAGCCCACGCAGCATCGGTGTCCGGCTCAGCGAAATGGTAGTAAATGTCCACCATGAGTTTCCTCCCGAGTGATTCGGCTGCCGTCGCACGGTAGATCGCGTTGACTGCAAGTTTGCTTGGTATCAAAGTATTGCCATCCATGGTCGTCGCCTGTACGCGAGTGGTCAAGGCGTCCAAGACAGCATTCTTGAAGCGCTTATCCGAGATGTGCTGCCCGTAGACGTACAAATCAGCCAGCATATCACAGCCCAAGTCCGGTACTTGATCCGTGGACAAGAAATTCAGGTATGCTCGAAGTGTTATCGTGTCGGTATGAGGTAACTCCAGGATGCGAGGCTTCTTTTTCAGCCACTGTCGCGCGAGCATTGTGCGGAAGTAATCGGATCGCTCGAGAGCTTTGCGGTCAATTGACCATGTCAGCATGTCTGTCCCAATGACCAGCATAACCTTCTCTTGGCTGAAACTATTACAAACGTCAGCTCTTGCCGATGAAGTGTCACGGGAAACATTCGTACTCGTCAAGGATTGAGTCCAGTTCTATGTCGGTTGCCATGTTAGTCCTCGTTGTTGTGCGCTTTATGATACTACCAGCTGTACCAATTGCTATGTCATACGTTTTAGCCCACCTGGAGGGCGCTTGAATGTCGCAGTCCTCACTTGGAGCACTGACCGTGTCGCGGTGCAGATGAGTGTGCAAGTCTGCGGTCCAGTGAAGGGCACGTGAGCCAGCCTTGACACAAGCTTCTTCACAATTGACCGCCAATTCGTCTGGTTCGTTCGGATCATCTGCTGATGGTCGCTAAGAGCCCCATTCTCCATTGTCCCAAACCATCTTTCTTGTCAGGCTTGCCATGCCAAAGAAGACCACTGCTAGATTACGATACAGTAATGGTCGAGTCGTATCTCGATATTGCCACTTGAAATACCACAGGCTTAGCGCATCTTCGTGCTCAGTCTTGTGCATGGTCAAGACTGGCTGACACCAGTACAGATCCGAGAAGGGAACACCGTAAAGTGGGTGTGGATTGGATGGAGGCCATAGACCTAGCGAAGCGTTAGCAAAATGCCCGCAGCAATCCCAAGTAGTATCTTACCTTTGAGTTCCACGGCTTCATTCCACAATGCTAACTCAAGCGAGCTATCACCGCAGCGCTTTGTGAGCGTCTTGTTGCAATTCCGCTCCGCGAGCTTGCTACCTCGCCACTCGCCAGTCTTACTATCCCAGCCGTCTTTGACGAGCTTATGCATGGCACCGCAGGAGATGATGTAGCCAGGTCCACCATTCGCAAAGCACGTTATGATACCACCTCCATGATCTATACCTGGCAACGGCGAGCCAAAGGAGTGCGCCACATCAGGATCGAGCAATAGAAGGCGGCTCGATGACTGAGCACTCAGCGGGTCATCGGGGTACCTGCAGGATGCCATTCCGCCGACACTCCGACCTACAGAGGTCGGATTGTCACCCAAATGAGGGCCTGGAGAAGGCTTTCAGGATCCTGGAGGAAAAGGTAGGACCGCCATATCCTTCTCAAAAAGAGACGGTCCCGCCCAGGCCGACAGCACTGCTTCTTGTAGCCTGTAGACGAAATGGCGGAAAGGAGATGCACATCTGCAAGAAGGCTCCGGAAACACACTTCATGGAATAGTTTCACGCTTCAATATAGCATCGGCCTCCCGCCAACCACTCAGCAAAGCTCCATGTACAGTCGCGAAGTGGTTGCGGCTCGTATGTTCGCCTGCAAACCTAAGGCTTGAACCACTGTCGCTCGAAATCGGTTCCTGGAAGGCTTCGCGATGCCTCGTTTCCGAAAGACCTGTGATCATGTGGCTATAACTGCCTCTGGAGAACTCGTCCTGCGCCCAGCGTGTGACGTGAACACCTTTAGGTTTCGGCGGCTCTTGTCCAAACCAAGATGTCATCGCGCGATGCAATATGCCGCTGGCCTTTTCGTCCGACATGGCTTCAACTTGTCTTGCGTTCGCGCATGAAACAAAAGCGGAGAGTGCTGGAACCCCAGTAAGATTTTCGAGGTTCACCACTGACACGAAGCGTACGCCAGGCGATGTGGTGCCGTCGGAGTGTATTTCGATCCCGGCAAGTTCGTTCGTGAAGCCCATCAGTAGATCTGGTGAAGCAGTCGATATGTCCTCTTCATCGAAAGGCTCCCGGATCAGGCCTTTAGCGATGATGGTCGCGTAGGGTTCTTGATCCCACCATGCATTGTCGTAGACAAGAAAGACCTTGTCCAGTGTGCCGAAACCAAGGCTTCGAATCGACTCCTGCTTGTTGGCCGGCAGGGGTGGTTGGAATAGTGGTACGTAGCTGCTTTGTGAAGCTGTGGCCTCATGATCGTGCTGCAAGACTCCGAGTGGGAGGCTACAGATGATCTCGTTTGCAGTGTAGTCACCTCTGGTAGTCTCAATCAGAATTGGCTTCTGGTCCCAGCACATACGCTTCACCTCAACTCCGGTCTGAACAACGCCATTTTTGACGAGCTTCTTTGCTACCTCTTCCACGATGGTGATGTAACCATCTCGCAGAAACACTTGCTCGCCGTCGAAATTATCGATTGCAAACTCCAAGAGGCTACACCCAGGCTGACCTTTGGAGTGTTCTGCAGATTGCGCGACAAGAGGTGCGGCTTCCATAGCCTCGATAAATTGCGGCATCGAGCTAAAAGTGCGCTGATAGTTCTTCGGTGAGTCTCGATATTGTCTCTGAAACTCCTCTGACTTGATGATAGCATGTAGCGTAGGTATCTGCTTCGCTTCGTCCGCTGGAGTTTGCGACGCGGTGCCACCCAACGAGCCGAGAATCGACCATACTGCTTCCACCATGGGGCCTGCAATATTGACAGGAATGACCAGATCATCTAGAACTCGTGCCTCATCCAAAGCTCTGGTAGAGCTGACATCGACCCAGCCATCAGGGGCTTCTTTGCGCAGTATGCCATCATCAGCAGGCTTGAAACATACCGTGCCTGAGAGCTCCTTGAATTTCTTGTGTGGCAGAATACTCATTAGCGGATTGGGTTCATCCTTTGTACCGATGCCATGTATCCAGTTGGCTCCAGTGTCAAGTCGATGACCATTGACGTGTACAGCCTGAATACGGCCGCCAATCTGATCTCGTGCCTCAAGGACCAGTAGCTTGTTCTTCTCTCTATACCGTGGATGCTCGAAAAGACGCGACGCAGTCGCCAGACCAGCTATACCCGCACCGAGAACTATCGTTTCATAGTGGTGACTTTCGCCAATTGTCCTGCGTGCCATTGCTCTGGCCAATCTGTGCATAAGCTGGACAATGAATATTGTATGTTTCCCTTGGTGCGAATTACGGAAGCAATGTCAGAACGAAGAATATGAGAGCTGCGAGATCATGGTCTTTCTGAGCTGAACACTCACATATACGGCCGTCTCATATGGACTGGACTGGTGATGAAAATCGATGGAAAAGGAATGTCCGCGAGGGAAAACCGGACTGGAAGATGATGCTTTCGCGTCGGAGAAGAGAAAGTCCGGCCAGGTCTCGTTCTAGAATACAGACCTTGCCAGACGGTAACATGAACGACCCTCAAAACCCCTTATCAGCTGGTAATTATCTACGACTGTGATGTTCTAACAATGATACGACGATTTGACACGAGACTACATGTCAAGCTATTCAAGCGGACGCCTCATCTTGTCAAGTTCGCGAAGTTCTCGATCATTTAATAAGTATGATCCGAGGCCTCTGAGGCGGCTACGTGCGAATGACTTCGTGAACCTGGGAAGTCTGATTGTACAGCAAGACGATAAGGTGCTTCGGCATGTTGGGAAGAGGAAGGACGTGTGAGCGGTGGAATCATTTGGTGAAGAGGCAGGTGAAGGACGGAGAATTGGGAGTGGGCTCTCGGTTCTGTTATGGTCGTATTGTTGTATGTTGTGGATTGCTGGTGCCGATCTTTCTTTCCACTGCCAAGCATCAATTATGCCACGTTGTGACGCAGGCTGGTCGTGCTCTTCGTTACCCAAGACGACACGTCGCACTCGATGTACCCACTGACCACCGCTGACCGCACTCTCTTCGACGATCCCACCTTGACTCGGATCAGGTTATCCTGGGTCTGCATATTGCTGTGAATTGATCAAGTCTGCGGATGAGAAAGGCGCCAGGTCAGGGTTCATGCATCAAATTGACCCGTAAGAACTTGCTGACACTACGCTTGATTAGCTTGACGAAGACGGCAACGATGATGCTAGAGGATATGAAAGGAAACGGGGCGACGAGGAGCAGGAGAGCCAGTAAGCGCTATAACATTATCAGCAGACATGCTCCTGGACCCAGTCATTGAGTTTTCGAGCATACTGCTCGTCGACTGGTCTCAGATCCCCTAGCGATGGCATGGCTTTCTCGGTCCGACTGTGCTCATAGGCAGTGACGCTCTTACCGTCAGTGTCACCAGCACCAGCATCTGGACTGTACGCCTTCTTCCAAAAGTCCAGAAGCTTGAGGCTAGGGTGACTTCTCTGGGTCTCATCCTTCGATGACTGCAAGGCTTCCAATTCGCCAAGCCATTCCCTAGCTGACACGATCTTGAAATCCGTGTCTCTCTGCAGCCACACCAGAAGCATCTTCCACGTTGTAGTCGTGTCTGAGCTGAGCACATGGTACACATTGACACCAGCCGCTCCTGAGTTCGCGTCCAGTGCTTGACCTTTCCCAGGGAGCAGGTCCAAGAACGCTCTCGCAGCCAGATCCACCGGTAGCCAAGCGACACTTTCATGAGGAAGATCCGGAAGACATCCTGTCACTTTGGCGCTGCTCAACATGAGCGGATACGCTTCGCTCGCATTCCAGATGCCGTGAACAGTATCACCGCTGAGCTGTCCTACTCGAACCACGCTCACAAGGCCATTCAGCTCGGGATGTGACTTCGGAGCACAAAGGCAGATGTTCTCAGCCACCCACTTTGAAAGTGAGTAGCCAATAGGTCCTGACACCGCAGGATCATCCAGCACCGTCTCGGGTATTGCTGTTCCTGGGTTCAGCTGCGGGAACGAAGCCACAGAGGCTGTACTTGAGCAGAAGACGAGCTGAGCAGGGCCTCCCTCAGAACCAGCAACTTTAGAATGCGCGAGCGACAGACCCAAAAGCGCCTGCAATCCAGAAAAATGCTGCTTAAAGGCCCGTAAAGACAAAGTGAAGTCGACAGCCCAAGCTAGGTGATATATCACATCCACATTCCTGACCAACTTGGCGTAAGACTCGCTCGCCAGTCCCAGTTGCCGCTCAGAGAGGGTGCAGGTGTGAATACTTGCTCTTCTGTCGAAGTCTGCCGGGATCTCTAGCTTTCGCGAGGACAGAGCTTTTCGTACTCGCTCTTTGGCTGCATGTTCGGTGGCGCCTCGAAGGAGCAGATGGATATGCGCAACGTCGGGCGAGGCTAGAAGCTGGCTGAGCACATGGCTGCCAAGTGAGCCGGTCGCCCCAGTTAGGACAATTATCAGGCCTTGGTTGCCAGACCTTCGTGGTGGCGTAGGCGCTAGTTGAGCGGTGTTCGTCCCTCTTGTAGTATCTATATGGCTGTATTGCTCAACAAAATCCTGCATCAACCTCGTCTGATCATATTCGCCCTCTTTTTGTGCTGCTTTCCCATGTCTTGCGTTCAGGACTAGCTCAGATAGTCGTCGTATCGTGCCCGAGTCTTGCACTATCGTAAGTGGTAGCGAGGGACTATTTTCCGGAAGAAGTCTGGAGACAGCGTGCCGAATCTGTACACACGCCACAGAGTCTACACCGTACGCGAAGAGGTCGGTCCCTGGTCCAAGCTCCTTCTTGCAGCCATGACCAGGGGTGACGATGGACTCCACGATACCTTGAATCGTGCTGATGACTTTGTCATCTGCGACATCTTCGTTGGACACGGACATATTCTCATACGCCTTCTCGATTACCTCGGAATACCGCTCTTCAGCTTTGTTTCTCAGTATCGTTCCTTTGCTACTCTTCTCGAGAGTACTCGCGGAATATGGTACCGGTATGAGCATATTCCGTGGTATTCGTGCAAGGCTCTGGCTATCACGATTCAGCTTCTCGACTGTAGCCGCTAGCTTTGCTACCATATCATCCCCCGACAAGTCCTTGCCTGCTTCTGACCTGAATAGAAGAGCTCCAGGGTATGGCTTGCCGTTTCCAAAGACCAAGACATCATCCAGCAATTCTGATGATGCCGCAATACTGGCCTCCAATGGAGATGGATCGAATTTCTTGCCAGTAATCAACGTCAATTGAGCGTCCGCCCGCGAGTCGTATCTCCAGGCATCAGGTATGCCTGCATGAGCTTTGAACAAATCTGCTGTTGCAAAGGAGCCGTCATCTCGATTCGTCTTAGATATATGCGGCCAGCCTGGAAGAATGACAAGCTCATGGAGACCGCCATCTCGTTCCTCGAACTTTAATTGCTCGGCGTCCTGACCAGGCCGCAGATACTGCCACTCCTTGTCCTTCGCATAGTCCCGATGGGAGGACATAAGGAACCCACACTCAGCGCTCCCGAACCGCGAGACCAGGTTCACCCCTTTCCGAACCAGATCATCACCGACTTCAACCGGCAAAGCTGCTCCGCCTACCCCTACAATATCCATGTCCTGCAGCTTCTTTAGCCCCTTCTCATCCGACGCCATCATCTGCAGCACATACGGGACAGAAGAGAAGTACTTGACTGGCGCCGTCTGACTCGCCTCAGCGGTGTCCAAACACTTGACCACATTGGTCGCTGTAATTGGAAGCTCTTTACCAGGAAACAGCCAGATCAGAGCATTACTGGTCCAAGCCCTGAAGAGATCCGCAATACCTCCATGATAGAGCGGCGTGGTTGTGAAGGTAGCTTGCCGCGAGCCATCGAACCTCGCATAAACCCCAACTCCCACGCGGTGCGTCTGTGGTATAGGCTTGGGTATGCCCGTCGAAGTTCCAGAAGTGTGGTGGAGGTACGCCACATCGTCCTTGCACATATCCCTCGCCATCACATCACCTCTCGGGAGATTCTTCACCGCTTCAAAAGCTCCCGTCCTCTGCTTGAATGGCAAGCTCTGCAGCTTCAGCCCAGCTGAGGCCTCCGCAGTCTTCGTAGCCAACTCCTCATAGCTCTCGTCGTAGAACAGGTGTTGCACCTCACACTGCTTACACAGCTCGGCCACCGCGCTCGGTGAACACTGCGGTGCAACAAGCAGCACGGCATGTCCCAACCTCATCAACGCTAGCCACGTTAACAAGAACTCTGGTGAGCTGGGACATAGTAACGCCACCGTCTGCTTATTGGAGATTTTCACCTGATCCTCAATCGCCTCTGCAACAATGCAAGAGCCTCGGCATACATCCCGAAAACTCAGGACATGACTCGTCCACTCCTTATCCGTAGCAAGAGAGTAGAAGCCCACTGCAGGGAGCTCCCCATATTCTTCTGCTTGCTTCTCAAGGAAAGCTGGAATATTGGAGAAAGTACTTCGAAAGTCTTCGTTATAGAATGCTGCTTGGCCGAGAGTGCAGATGAAGTAGTTGGGTTCCATCGTTGAGGCCAAGGAATTGATGTTGACATGTCGTGCTGGTGGTGGCATGAGAGGTATGCATAATTCCAGCAGGAAGCGCTCGGCTCGGCATCCTCCTCACCGGCCCTGCCGCTATCGGGCATCGTTCACGTACACACTCGCGAAAAGTCGGATGTTGAGATCAAGACAAGCAGACGTGTCCCGGACGTCGTCATCTGGGACGAGAGCTGGGAAGTGATGATGTCATGGATATTGTTTGAAAGACGGGAGGGTCGCGAGCAGTATTCAGAAGCAAAGACGAAGTTGACTTCAGACATCCAATATGAAGTCACGAGAAATACTGCTACTGTAGCAGGTTGGTATAAAATGGAGATCCATATCTACGACATAAGAGAGACCAAGACCTTTTCCCCAGTAGCTCCGTGGCAAAACCCACACGTTTGCTTTTCACTGCTTAGTGCACGCCATTGGTATGGCCATTGACAATGTGACCATTCATACCGTTGGTCTGCTCCTTGGATTGTGTGCCGTCGACACCCTCTGGTCTGCGAATGTTGTCAGCGTTTGTCCGGGAGTAAGAGAGCTGATACAAACTCACCCTGATGCATGCTTAGTTGCTGCCTTCACACCGTTTGGCTGCACTCCATTGCCATTTGCGTGTGTATCGTCGTTCAGCACATTCAGCCTCTTGAGGCCGTTGCTGACACCATTCGACTCAACCGCAGCACCGTTCAGTGTATATCCAGTATCACTGCTGTCCACGAAAGCCTCGAGACCCTCACCACTTCGTGGGTATGACTTCATGATCTCCTTGTGCTTTTGCAGAGCCGCATTCATCTCCTCTTTCGTGACGTCGTTCAAGAACACGCACTTGCCCAGTGGACTTGGAATGGCAGCTCGGAGCTTGCCATCACGGGTCTTGAGGATTGCCTGGGTGGCTTTGTCGAGGATGTCCTCATTAAAGTCCTTGTGGTCCATAGACAGACCAACGCGGGAGAAGAGGTTGAGCAGTCTCTTATGGTCCTCGTCTGGGAGGTTACCGCGGATGTTGGCAAGGGTCGCTGAGTATGCCATGTCAATGGCAATAGCGTGTCCGTGTCTGAGTGGCACGTCTGGTACCAGCTCGTGCAGCGGAGACCAGGTGTGGCCGTACGCGATAACACGGTCAAGACCGATCTCGTGGAGGTTGGGTGTCTCGAGCTTCAACATCTCGTGGATACCAGCCCTGTTGATTGTGTCTGCGGCCTTGGTGACCTCTGCGGATGCGTCGTCTGTGCGGCCGAAACCGGTTCGAACGATCTCCTCGGCGTACTTGTCCAAGAGGTCGAATGTTGGCAGGTGTGCACATGAGGAGATCTTGATCAGCTCTGCGAAACCGTTCCTGATCTGAGCTGTGGGAAGGGTTCGTAGAAAGGTGAAATCGAGGAAGGTGTGAATTGGAGCGTGGTAGGCTCCCAGACGGTTCTTGTAGTTGCCGTAGTTAACGGCCACCTTGATCGAGACAGAGGCATCGATCAGGCCAATGACAGTAGTCGGGATACGGATGTAGTTGGTGTTCCGTCGGTAAGCCGCGCAAGCAAAACTGAGATGAGTTAGTACAATGCTTCCTAGACGCCATACGCCAGGTAGGGGACATGAGCCAGAGTGCCTTGAGGCTATGGCGTGTGAAGTTTTACCCAGCGACATCAGTAACAAGTCCACCGCCAATGACTAGAACGGGCTCCTTCCTGTAGATACCAAATTTGGTCATGGAGTCGACAATGCTCAGGAACGTGTCGATGCTCTTGGCCTTCTCGCCGATCATGGTCTTGTGAACATCCAGAGAAATGTTGTAGTGGTCAAAGTAGTTCTGAACCTGCTCGCCGTAGACGTTGAAGATATTCATGTCCATGACGGCCAAACATCTTCCCCATCGCTTGTAGCAGTCTGCGAGGTTGGCCTTGTTGACGTCGAAGACCGAGTCAATGAAGGTGAAGTCGTACTCAATCTTCTCGTAGCCCTCCACGTGGAAGCCTTGGGCCGTCTCGGCCACGGTTGCTTTCATGTCAGACATGATGAATAGCGAGAACGATAAGGTCGAATTGTGAGAGGAGAAAGGGGATGAAAAAGGACATCGCTCCCATGAAGGGGAATGATACTTTCTTGTACTTCCCAATGCTCTGGATAACGCAAGCATTACGATACGATGCTAGCGACCTCGGAGTGGATCTTCAAGAGCATAGCGAAGCTGGGACAGTGTCTGTTGACCGGCAAGCTAGTCTGCAGCACTGTCACCGATGAATATTGTTTCCCCGAGAGCTGGACCACATCTTTGGCCTCGTTTGTGCCGAAGCTTCAGTGCTGCAGTTCGTAGTGCCTGGAGCATACCAGGGTGAGAGCACCAGTCAATGGCTTAGCATGTGGAGGCAAGTCAAGGCGGGAGCGTAGTCGTGATGTAGTGCAAGGCACGGTAAGTGCGCGGCAGAGCAGAACCGTTGAGTGATGGTGCCAGCTGCAGCCAATCGAGCCGGACTAGTTCCTGACATGCCAGGCCCACGTTGTCGCGTGATGGCAGAGATCGCCGCATACTATATCGAGGATGGCACGGATGGCTACCGCCTTGCACGATGCTAGTGCATCTCCAGGAAGATTGAGTTTGGCTAGATCCCGAAGCGAACGCCTTGCGGCTGGGATGTGGAGGCGAGGTCTTTCCTTCCTGGTGGAGACTACGAATGTTCCTCGGTGCGTTCTCCCACCACCTTGTCAACAGCGGTGTGTACGTGTGTGTGTGTGTGTGCATATGTATGTGTATGTGTGAGTGTGCGTGTGTGTGCATATGTATGTGTATGTGTGAGTGTGCGTGTGTGTGCATATGTATGTGTATGTGTGAAGCCTGATGATGAATAGTTGGACAATCGTGGTTGGTTGCACAACATTGGCGAGAAAACGTCTCATTGGTTCGCATCATATACGCATCATCATCCTCTAGCGGCTTTCCCCGCCGCGAGAACTGCCCGGAGCTGACTCCTTAGAGCCGCTTGATCGACCGCCAATATGTAATGGCAACAAGCTAAAATTTACCCGCACGCCGTACCAAGATGTACGACATCTTGCTTCCTGGTTCGAAATGTGGACCGCCAAGGCATACAACACCTGCTGCAGAGAGAGGCGAAACAGCGATTGGTGCAGGAAGAACACCACCCATGCTGATGATGTTGTTCATCGTACGCTTCGAGCAATAGTGTATCTGCCCCTCACTTCACATTTTCAAGGATCGGCGGGGGCACTGTTTGCGTCTGTAAACAGCTCCAGCAATGCCTCAACTGGCGTGGGCGTCTTGTGCCTGCTTCCGAGCGGTGTCGACTGCTAGAACGTTTCGTTGCGCAAGCATACGCCGTTCCAAGTCACACATCATGTCCCTGTCCTCGTCAGCGCCATCTTTCGACGCGTCCAAGGGGTATCAGAAGAAAGGCGATGGAACATATGTACGATCCTCCGGCCGGTGAGGAAGCAGCATGTTGACGCAACCAGTTCAACGATGGCCGTGAAATCGAGCTTCTGCACTTCGTATACAACAAGCCGAACATTGACGACATCCGCAACTCGCCTGCTAAAGTGGTTGCCGCCATCGATGAATACGCCCGGACGAAGAAGTACCTGATGAATGTTGGCTCCGACAAAGGAAGAATCGTCAGTGACTTGATCTCTGAGGTCAAACCGAAGACGCTCGTCGAGCTTGGCGGATATGTTGGATACTCCTCAATCTTGTTTGGCGCAGCTTTTCGATCAGCCGGCGGTCAGCGATATTACACTCTCGAGCATAATCCGGAATTTGGAGCAGTCATAGGCTCGCTCGTCGAACTTGCAGGCCTCAGCGACACCGTGAAGGTTGTTGTCGGAGACAGTGGTGCATCGCTCGAACGCATGCATCGCCAGGAGAATGTGAACAAGATTGATTTGCTCTTCATCGACCATACACAGTTCGAGAGGGACATCAAACTTGCCGAAAGACTCGGTATGATCTCTGAGGGCTCGGTGGTTGCAGCCGACAATTGCATTTACCCAGGGCATCCTGAGTACTGGCAGTATATGACCGATTCGGTGGAGAAGAAGAGGGAGCACAGCAAGGTGGCGAAGAGCGAAGCAGAGGTTGGCAATCCGAATCTCGTTTATGATAGCAAGCTGGTACACAGCTTTGAACCCAGCGGCGAAAATGACGCCGTCGGTATCTCGAGGTGTACAGGCACGGCTACGTGAGATTGTAGTGCAGGACTTCACGCCATGCTTGTCTCAATTCACGCTCAATTTGAAGCGGCGGGCATTCAGGTCGGGGAAAAGTGCCCAGTGTGCCGATAGTCTGTCACCGAGTCTGTTACCGTAGCCTCCGATGTGAGTGCCGTTTCGTTGAGGTGGCATCGTGCTCGTTCCGAGTTGAAAATCTGGAAAGGCCCGGGAGTCAAATCCTGGCGTCCCCGCATCGCGAGGAGTAGAAGAGGACGCGATTATGCAGTGACGCCGTCATTGATGAGTAGCTTGCAGATTACGCGCCTTTCACGTGCGTTTCGCGTATGCATCTCGTGTTTCCGGCGGTGCAAGAAAGTGGTTCCAGCAAGGAATCCGTGGGAACTCTAAATGACCACATTGTGAACTCGCGATCGGATGGGCAATACACTGTAGCTCTCGTGAGCCAGATTGTACCGCTGTTGGCGTGCCTCGAGGATCTTGTTGTACACCTGTAGCACTCATTGATATCCATTATGCCGCTCAATGGCAACTCTTCTGCTCTGGCACACACTTGCCAGAATGCCTCGCTCATTGCCCTAAGCTTCTTCTTTCTACCGCTCGACATTGCTGTCCTGGTTCTGAGCTACTTGGTGCGTTCTTTCTGGAGTAGCAGGCGTGAACTCAGGGCATCGCGCAACGCCGGTGGCCAAAGAACGGTTCTCGTCACCGGCGTGGGAATGACCAAGGGTATTGTTCTTGCTAGAGCTTTCAGCAGAGCTGGACATAAAGTTATCGGAGCTGACTTCGAGCCAAATGGAGCATTTGTGCCTGGGAGAGTGTCCAACTCGCTCGCTGCGTTCTATCGTCTGCAGAAACCAAATGCTAACAGCGGATCTGTGCCATACATTCAAGGGTTGCTTGATGTGATCCTGAGAGAGAAGGTCGACCTATGGATCAGCTGCTCCGGAGTCGCATCCGCCGTCGAAGATGGAGAAGCCAAAGAGGTCATTGAGAACCGTACCGACTGCCGAGCAGTCCAGTTCGATGTGGCGACGACCCGGACGCTGCACGAGAAGCACACGTTCATCGACCACACCAGGGAGCTGGGGTTGATAGTACCGGAGACGCACCCCATCACCAGCAGGTCAGCTGTTGACAAAGCATTAGAACAAGCCACTCCGGGACGGAAGTTCATCATGAAGCCAATCGGTATGGACGACTCGGCGAGAGGAGACATGACGCTCTTTCCGCTGAAGACGAAGGAAGAAACAGCCCGACACCTTGACCGGCTGAGGATCTCCGAGAAATCAGCTTGGATCCTGCAGCAGTTTGTGCAGGGCAGCGAGTATTGCACACATGCCGTGATCATCAAGGGCAAGGTGAAGGTCTTCGTTGCCTGCCCGTCCGCAGAGCTGCTGATGCATTACGAAGCTTTGGCACCAGAATCAGCATTGAGTCGAGTCATGCTGAAATTCACTGAAGCGTATGCCGAAAAGGGTGGGCTTGGATTCACCGGACACTGTTCGTTCGATTTTCTGGTGCAAGATACTTCGCCGAGCGACCCCTCACAGATCGTTCTGTATCCCATCGAGTGCAACCCTCGGGCACATACCGCCGTCGCGTTGTTCAACGGTACTCCGGGCGTGGTCGATGGCTACCTGAGCCTGCTTGACGATAGTTCCCATGGATCGAAGGCATCGAAGGTCGTGACTCCGGCGCGTCGGGACAGATACTTTTGGGTTGGACACGACCTTGTCACACGTCTCATACTACCTCTGGCGCGTCTCCTGCTGCTCCAGTCATTGCCGCAAGACTTTCTCAAGGCTGTGCAGGAGTTTGCATCGCATCTCCTCGCATGGCGGGATGGAACCTTCGATGTACGAGATCCATTGCCGTGGTTCTACCTATACCACGTGTATTGGCCGATGCAGTTTCTCAGCTGCATCATGACGGGGAAAAAGTGGAGCCGCATAAACGTCAGCACGCTGAAGATGTTTGAATGCTGAGGGCGATGATATCCGTGTTGGTGTTGTGTACAAGGAGAGAAGGAGCAGGAAGCAAGCATGACCTTTCAGCCCCACCTCGCACGGGCACCAAACTTCATCCAGTCCAACATCACCATTGCACCTCAAGAAACTGCATATATTAACTTCTCCCGTGTCTTCCTCATCGCATCCGATAATCAATGAACAAGCCATGACAGCCTCGCGATGAGGTCGTTGCGGAGCCATATGGACGCCAAGCTTTGGACATCCTGGCAGGGACTAAGGAGGACCCATAGGAGTGGGTGACAATTGCCTGTAGTCACCGCTGTCGATATCATTTGCAAAACACTTGAAACCACAGAGTGGCTTGGTAGAGCTTCCACTCGCGGCTCATTACCATACGGTAAGCATATCATACAAATTCACCTCCACCGGCCTCCACCGGTCGTCACTTTTGTGCTCACCGCAGGGACGATCATGCACCTCGTCCCGAAGTCTGCAGCAATGTCAAGCTTCATAACAGATTCATTCATCTCGAGGCTCTCGAACTACGCTAAGGATACGAGTCGGCAGGACGGTCTTCGAGACGGGCTCGACAAGTGCTGAGGAGGTCGTCCTGAGGTCTGAATCCAGGTGCCGGCTGGCTGCGCAGCTGAAGACCACGGCACTGCTCGCCACTGTCGTTGGTGAGGTCGAATTCAATTTAAATGAATCATCTAGTCACGAGCAGGTCGGTCGCCCAGATTCGACGGATTTTGTCTAGTTGGCCAAGATTCATGTCGGCCTGCGACCATGCTTTGCCTCTTAGGCCTCATGAAGACCTCGCGGGATATTCTCGACCAAACTTGACCTGGCGGTCACGGGACACGGACCCTTCTCGCCGTACTGACTGAGCGACTCGCTCCTGAGCAGCTTCGTCTGTCTCGTTACATGAAGCCACCCTTGCATTCTTCTCCGGCGTATTGCACCCCCGGCTCGTCACCAGTACATGAGAAATTCTCCTCAATAGCTCATAAATGCAGCAGAGCTCCTATGTCGTCGGTTTCAGTGGTCTGGAGGCAAGTCTGCCCACTGGAGGCTCAGTTTCACGAGAGCAAGTCGTGTCCTCAGAATCGAATTTTCTGCCCTGCTCAATATCGCGTGCTCTTATCTTTCTCCTTTTTTTTCTAAGAATTCTTCCTTGACACTGCATCACTCCAGAAAATCTTCCTGTTGCTTGTTGCTTCTTGTGAATAGTCTCGTTGATATGGCAGCTACCCAGGGCAATCAGGCTATGGCCGGATCGGCTCCGGAGCAGGGCTCAGAGAATTTCCCCGATTTCTGGAACTCGTCAGCGACGTCCAGCGGCGACGGGACGATCTACCAGCAAGAAGCAGAAGCTGGTCAGAGGGCTGAGCAGGCCGTGCCTACTCAAGTATCGCAGCTCTCTACTGCTGCTCATGCTGACGATGCGATCGGAGTTCCGGCTCCATTCTCATTGACTACCGAAGCGGACCGACAGCACGCTAAGCGAGGTACGTGAGGCAAAGTTCTATGCTGCTTGCGCTTTCGAATGTTCACTGATTATAACCTGGGTCGCTCAGCTTATCCTCATCAAAGGAAGATTCGTAGTCGCAGTCCCACATACCTCGACTTTTCCTGTGCAGATCTCACGTCTCCTGCTGACGGCGGGTCTCCACAAGATGCTGTGGCGCTACATATTCTAGGTCACTATCCAGGCAACTGGCAGGGACGGCACGTCAGAGAATTTGGAGGACGCGATATCTTCCACTTGCGCCTCAAGGATCAGAAGCCTCCGCAGCGAGTACTATACCAGACCTTTCCGGAGGGACTGGACATGGCCTTGTATATTACTGATGTGTATATAATCGGAGGACACGTCTTGTGCATCTTTGTTGACGCAATCAAAGGCTTTCCCGGTCACACCTGGGGTTCACCTGGTCAACGTGGGTTCGGCATGCAATATCATATCACGAAGATCTGTTTTGCACACCCAGGCGACACGGCGGCTGACCTTGAGAACCTTTTGTCTTTGGGACTTCGGAAGCGTCAGGTGATGCCGCGATCCAACGAAGATATCCCAAAGCATATGCCGCAGGCTGCGCCACTACCTCAAGCGATGCATTCCCCGAGCAACGGCTTCTTGCAAGATTGTGGACCTGCCGCTCCGACATTGGACAACTTCCAGCCTCCAGGCTCCATGCCGAGTTACCCATACGCCGCTCCTGCTACCAATCTGGGCGTAATCCAGCAAATTGGAACGCCAAATGTCCAGCCTAGCCTATACGCGCAGGGCTTTGGCTTTCCAAACAGTCTGCCCACCCAGGCATACGGACAGGGTGCCATGACGAGAACGCCACATCAGCAATTTCCGCCTGCGCGGTATGGCGTTGGCGCCCCTCGGACGGGTATGTCGTTGCACCCAATGACAGGCCAAGACATCAGCGCGGGTACCCCTGCGTGTTCTCAGTCCGACTTCGAGAACCAAGGCCTCGACGATGGAGCGTACTCCGTCCATCGGGATGATACCATGTTCGAGACACACCGGAACGGCGTCTCGAATCTCGGAAAGGGCACAACGGGTACTGGAGAGCCTTCTGCGTCAATGGAAATGGACCAGAGCGTGAAGCGATGCGCGCCAAACCCTCTCAAGAGGAATTGGCACCCATCGCTTGGCCTTGGAAAGATGCCGCAGCAGACTCAGCAAGGATCTCATGCAAATGCTGAAATGGTATCAAGCGCTCGCGTTGGCCAGCTCCGGGAAGACAACGACTCCGTCTGCCTGAGCGGCTTCGCAGGTTTCGATGGCAACGGAGGTATGAATGCACTTGGCAACGACGGTGGCGCCAAAGACGCATGGGATCTTTTTCATGTTGGATCCTGCAGTTGAGCAACGGGAATCGTATTGCATAGCGCGGTGCACACGCGCCGCTTGTGGTATACTCATGTAGAAATCGATCTCCTGTGCTACTGATGTTCCAGCGCGCGAAGCTCCTAGACGCATCCCGATGCGCTTCGTTCCCCTCTACCACGCTTTACCTCCAAGACATTAGATATGTCGGTTAGACCAGAGACTGGAATACAAGCGCACGAACGCCTTGCTCTCGTTGTACATACACGAGCAAGAGTGTCCATAGGACTGCATATAGGTCCCTGTCGCTACCTTCCTGTGCAAGCTCCTGTTTCATGTACACTTCCAAAGTCGCCAGGCATCCCGATGCTCGTGCTCTGCCTAAAAATCACCGCGGCGCCGGTTGAAAGGGGGGTGATCTCCGTAGCTTGTAAGAAGCGGAGTCGCCGACTTGTTGGCCTACGAGAGAGGCTCCGAGTCTTCAGACTCAGGGTCATCGACAGCGTTTAGACTGATCCTGAATGCGAAAATGCGCGATGCATTGCATGCGTTGCTCTATTCGGCTCGCTTGCTACGTACGCAGCAGAAGGCCTGGAGGCACATGCTGGGACACCCGGCAATCCTGAAGCGTGTCATAATTGCTCGAAGCGCTCTCCCAACGAGGCACTAGATCAAGGACATGTAGAGGATAGCGCGCGGCCGTGGCGCCCCTACTGTCCTACTATATGGCACACGAGCTGTGGTAGAGACAAAGCCAGTGGGTCCATAAATATGCATATCTTGTGCGATATCTTATGTGATGTTGTGGACCAGGTCGCCGGGCGAAAACAGATTCACACCCTTGCACTTCGGCTCGGGAGCGCCTGGCATCCGGCATCCGAGTGCCCAATACTTTACACTCCGCCACGTGCGAAACTTTTAATTCTCAACTCCGTTTCCGCAGCCAAAAGAAGCCACGAGACTATTTGCCAACATTGCCACCACGTTATCGGTCGGGCACGGCACATCAGCACACCGGACCGCCGAGGAGTTTCCGTCGTCAAGCTCCATCTTTCGCGCGAGTTCAAGGCTTGCTTCGAGATCGACGTCAGAAGCTCAGGACGGAGGTCCAGACGTGTCCACCGATCCCACCGATCTACCAACTCGCAGGGGATACCTGCTCTGTCAGCTTACTCAGGATTGGCTAACGCAGTACTGGAACTCTTGTGACGTCGTTTGGCCTTGCACCGCGAAAACAGTTCGCCCGACAGGCTCGCTTGTGAAGGACGGCAGCAGGTCGGAATGTCCATGGCCGCAAACGTGCTCTTGGCGGCATGTTCAGCTGTCACCAGTACCAAGAATTACCACGCACGGCAACCGCGCCGGGAAGAATCTTGTAGAGTTTGGAACCGACGTTGCTCCAATGGCAATGACAGAAAAGCGAAAGCTGGAAGATGGTAGGGCAGAAACAGCACAGGCGGGAAATGGCAGCTCAACGTGCGAGAGCGGGCAAGAAAGAACTGATTGCGCAGGAACTCTTCTGTATTATTACGGCGTTGTGACTTGATACCCGACTTCAAGGCCAGCTCCGAGTCTGCTCGGACGCCACTTGCGCATCCCTTGTTGGGGACCGAGCCGAAGCCTTGTTCTTCTGCTACGGAACGGAAGCTGCACGGCTCTATGCTGTGATCTCTGCTTATTCCTGAATGACGACTGTTCTCGACACGTCTTTCCTTTGAGCATGTGTCCAGTACCATGGCGGACGCGAAAGATATAAGCCATCCTGTGCCGGATTCTGATCCAAATAGGTTGTTCCAGGACATCTCTGCACAACATCAAGACCTGGAGAAGCTCCCTCTGGACGAGGCGCCTGCAGACAGAATGTCGAGCAAGGATGCCGCTAACAGCGATGAGACTCCAACACCGCTCAACCACACTGAGTACATCACCGAGCAAGGCAAAGAAGCCGCCGAGGATCCAATCAACTCCATCGAGCAGAAGGATTCGGACAGTGGCTCAGACAGCGAGGATTCGTCACAAACTATCAATGCCGAGGCGAGGGCAACGCTCATGAGACTCGCTACGCAATCACAATCATATTACTCGCAAAGGCGGAAAAGCATTTCTACTGCTAACGAGGACCCCGAAGCACTTGAGCGCAAAGACACATTGTACGGGTTGAACCTCGGCGATGATGTTCTTGATCCAAAAAGCCCAAAGTTCGACCTTTACAAATGGATTCGCATGACCATCAAGCTGTTTGATGAAGAAGGAATGAGCCAGAAGCGAGCTGGCATTGTCTTTAGAGATGTGAACGTCAGTGGATCTGGCTCGGCTCTGAACATCCAAGGCACCGTCGGCGACTGGTTTGCAGCACCGTTGCGACTGGGTGAACTTTTCAACTCCGGCAAGTCGCAGCCACGACGCATTCTCCGTAACTTTGACGGCCTCGTCAAAAGCGGTGAGCTACTCATTGTCCTTGGGCGACCGGGCTCTGGATGCAGTACGTTTCTCAAGACTATCACCGGTGAAATGCACGGTCTCGACTTAGACGAAGGATCAACGGTGCACTACAATGGTATCTCACAGGAACGAATGATGAAAGAGTTCAGTGGTGAGGTCATCTACAACCAAGAAGTCGACAAGCATTTCCCTCACCTTACGGTCGGCGAGACACTCGAACACGCTGCAGCACTCCGAACACCACAGAACCGACCGATGAGTGTGACACGTCGGCAATTTGTGGAGCATGTCACGCAAGTCATCATGGCTGTCTACGGACTGAGCCACACTTACAACACCAAAGTAGGCAACGACTTTGTTCGTGGTGTGTCCGGTGGTGAGAGAAAGCGCGTTTCGATTGCAGAGATGGCTCTCGCAGGATCGATGCTCGGAGCATGGGACAATTCGACAAGAGGTCTGGATTCAGCAACCGCTCTGAAATTCGTCAACTCTTTACGTCTCACAGCGAATCTGGTTGGCTCATCGCATGCAATCGCAATCTATCAGGCCAGTCAAGCTATCTACGATCTTTTTGATAAGGCCATAGTACTCTATGAGGGTCGCGAAATCTTTTACGGAAAAGCAGACGCCGCCAAGGGATACTTCGAACGCCAAGGGTGGTACTGCCCACCACGCCAGACAACCGGTGACTTCTTGACAAGTGTCACAAACCCGTCTGAGCGACAAGCAGCGGAAGGCTACGAGAACCGCGTGCCGAGGACACCAGACGACTTCGAAAAGTACTGGCGCAGCAGTCCAGAGTACCAAGAGTTGCAGCGCGAAATCCAGGACTATGAGCAAGAGTTCCCTATCGATGATAAAGGTGGAGAGCTCGAGGCGTTCCGACAATACAAGGGCCAGCAGCAGTCAGATCACGTTCGACCGAAGTCTTCCTACGTCGTTAGTATCTGGATGCAAATCAAGCTGAACATGAAACGAGCATGGCAACGCATCCGGAACGACATGGCCGCCACGCTCACTCCAATCTTGACAAACCTTGTCATGGCCCTGATCATTGGTTCTGTGTTCTACCAATCGCCGGCAGCCACCGTTGCATTCACCGCCAGGGGAGCTGTTCTGTTCTTCGCCATTCTACTCAACGCTCTCGCCGCCATTACTGAAATCAACAGCTTGTACGACCAGCGTCCGATCGTCGAGAAACACAAGTCTTACGCTTTCTATCACCCTTCGACCGAGGCCATAGCTGGAATTGTGTTGGACATACCGATCAAGTTCATAATGGCAGTCTCATTCAATGTTGTCTTGTACTTCATGGCTGGCCTGAGAACAGAACCGTCACAGTTTTTCATCTTCTTCTTGATTAACTTCACGGTAACTTTCGTCATGGCAGCCGTCTTCCGCACAATGGCAGCGGTGACAAAGACCATCTCTCAGGCAATGGCTCTCTCTGGTGTTCTGGTCCTTGCAATTGTTATCTACACTGGGTTCGTCGTACCTGTGCGATACATGGGGGACTGGTTCGGTTGGATTCGATGGCTCAACCCTATCTTCTACGCCTTTGAGATCTTGGTCGCAAACGAGTTTCATGGCAGAGAGTTCACCTGTTCTGCGTTTATTCCGGCGTACTCCGACAATGTAGCAAATGCTCAGGCGGGTACTGGAGGAACCAGCTTCATCTGCAACGTGGTCGGAGCTGTAGCCGGCGAGTTGACCGTCAATGGAGACCGGTACATTGCAGAATCATATGGCTACTACTACAGCCATGTCTGGCGCAATTTCGGGATTCTGCTTGCCTTCTTGATCGGCTTCTTGGGCATCTACTTCGTCGCTGTCGAGCTCAACTCCAACACTTCTTCGAGCGCCGAGGTTCTGGTCTTCCGACGGGGACATGTTCCAGCTTACATGCAGCATATGGCTAAGGGCAAGGCAAATGACGAGGAAGCCGGTGCACCGGAGAAGGTCGCCGAGGTCGAAACGCCGCAAGACGAAGAAGGAGACGTCAATGTCATCCCACCACAAACCGATATCTTTACCTGGCGCGATGTGTCTTACGATATCGAGATCAAGGGCGAGCCTCGTCGACTTTTGGACAATGTATCTGGATATGTCAAGCCTGGCACTCTGACAGCATTGATGGGAACTTCTGGTGCTGGCAAAACCACTTTGCTGGACGTGAGTGAACGTGAATAGCAATCTAATTTTTCAGAACATACTAACATAGCTGACAGGTCCTTGCTCAACGAACCACGATGGGTGTTGTCACCGGATCCATGTTCGTAAACGGCGCTCCTCTCGACAGCTCCTTCCAACGTAAGACTGGCTACGTGCAACAGCAAGATCTACACCTCGAGACCTCCACTGTCCGGGAGTCCCTCCGATTCTCCGCGATGCTCCGCCAACCGAAGAGCGTAAGCACTAAAGAGAAGTACGACTACGTCGAAGATGTTATCAAAATGCTTAACATGGAAGACTTCGCGGAAGCGGTCGTTGGTGTACCTGGCGAAGGCTTGAACGTTGAACAACGCAAACTCCTCACGATTGGTGTGGAACTCGCCGCAAAGCCTAAACTCCTTCTGTTCTTGGACGAACCGACTAGTGGACTGGACTCGCAGAGTTCCTGGGCTATCTGTGCCTTTCTTCGCAAGCTGGCCGATAGTGGACAAGCTGTGCTTTGCACAATTCACCAGCCTTCTGCGATCCTCTTCCAGCAATTCGACAGACTCTTGTTCCTTCGCAAGGGTGGGCAGACAGTCTACTTTGGCAACATTGGCGAACAATCGCGGACTCTACTTGACTACTTCGAAAGCAATGGCGCTCGCAAGTGCGACGACGACGAGAACCCAGCTGAGTACATGCTCGAGATCGTCGGCGGCCAGGATCACGATTGGGTACAGACCTGGAACGACAGCCAGCAGTACAGGGAAGTCCAGCAGCAAATTGAGCAGTTCCACAGCGAGAAGAAGGGCGCATCTGCCAACGGTGACGATGATCCTTCTGCGCATTCTGAGTTTGCCATGCCCTTCTGGTCGCAAGTTGTCGAAGTCACCAAACGTGTGTTCCAGCAGTACTGGCGCATGCCTTCCTACATCATGGCAAAGATGTTGCTTGCTGGTGCCTCTGGTCTTTTCATCGGATTCTCGTTCTACTCCGTCGATGCGACTCTACAAGGCATGCAGAATGTGGTCTACGCACTTTTCATGGTCACCACGATCTTCTCGACCTTGGTCCAACAGATCATGCCGTTGTTCGTTACCCAGCGATCACTCTACGAGGTGCGCGAACGACCATCCAAGGCATACAGCTGGAAGGCTTTCCTGCTGGCCAACATCATCGTCGAGATTCCGTACCAGATCATCGCTGGACTGATCATTTACGCCACGTTCTACTATCCAGTAGTCGGGATCCAAAGTTCTGAGCGACAAGGCTTGGTACTGCTATTCTGCATCGTCTTCCTGATCTACGCCTCGACTTTTGCGCACATGTGTATCGCGGCGATGCCAGATGCGCAGACGGCAGGTAAGGAATAATCATCACCGTGTTGTGATGCATTGCTGACTCTAAACTACTGCAGGAGCCATCGTGACGCTGCTCTTCGCCATGTCGCTCATCTTCAACGGTGTCATGCAATCGCCGACAGCCCTCCCTGGTTTCTGGATTTTCATGTACCGCGTCTCGCCTATGACATACTGGGTCGCTGGCATGGCCGCCACTATGCTTCACGGACGCCAAGTGATCTGCTCCCAACAGGAGCTTTCTGTCATCGATCCGCCCGCTGGCCAATCCTGCCAAGCTTACTTCGAGCCTTACCTCCAGCAAGCACCTGGCTACCTCATAAACCCGGACGCCACCTCTCAGTGCGGCTACTGCTCTGTCAGTGTCGCTGATACCTTCATCGCAGGCTCTGGTATCAACTGGTCCGACCGATGGAGAAACTTCGGCATCATGTGGGCATTTGTATTCTTCAACATTTTCGCCGCGGTCATGTTGTATTACATCTTCCGAGTCCGCACCAGTAGCAAGAAGAGCAAGACAACATCGAGCAACAAGAAGAAGAATGACAAGAGCAACGAGGGCCCTAACGCGGCTCAGGAGGCGAAGAACAGTAACCAGGCTGGTGCCATGTCCCTTGCAGGACTTGGTACGAACGCGGCCAGTGTTGCCAACAATTACTTGACGAGCAACCTGCAAAGGGTGGCGACGAATCGCAGTAATGCGCATATATACTAGATGTGATGGGATGAATGATTTGAGATGATGATGTTTTGATTGTAGCGTTCGAGCGAAATAGCATATATAAGTGTAATCTTGATCGATGTTCGGACACTCAGGCATCTTGCCATTTCTAATTTATCGTCTGGTTTGGCTATGCGCTATACTGAATCCCGTCCTCATCTTCCCCTGTTGGCTGAGGCGTGAAGCAACCACTTCGAGCATGAGAGTCGAGCAGTCGCCACTTCAACAGTATCACCTACATGCACTTCTCACTCCAATATAGTCATCAACAACTCATTCACACGCTTCTCATAAGCCGCCATAGCTTCTTGCTCGGCGACACGAGCATCTGAGGACTCAAGAACGAGAGCCGACTCACCTGCTCTTGTTCCACCAGCGCCGGCTCCAGTTTCTCGGTGAAGTTTTTTGCTAGCGGAATCTGCCTGACGTCGGACTCACAGCCGGCGAGGAGGACTGGCACGTTTCGACAGTGGTCCGAGACCTCCTAAATCCACTATTGCTGCCGTCACTAGAAGCGGCCAGGCTCTCAGTAGACCCCGGAGACTCATCACATGCGCCACCTTGTCGAGCCAGTCCCTTGAATCAATACTGAAACATATCAGAATGCACTGAGGACGATTATAAGCCAGATGTCTAGAACAAAGACCCTCTTCCTGCCCCGCCGTGTCCCAGAAGTCGATTTGGATCGTCTGGCCTCGATGGTCGGTAGTGACTGCCATGTCTTAGTTGTAGACGTCGATGCTTTCCTAGCTGTGTCTAATTTGTCAGTATAGCTCTATGCGAACTGCCCGACGGAGTCGATCATGCACTTGTCTCGTCGAAGTCATCATAAGCAAGCCTCCTAGAAGGTATCAGCTGCGCTTAGGCATAGATTAGAAGTCTTGCATGCACTGTCCTTGCAATGGCTGTCTTTCCACACAGTGGAGCTCCGATGAGCACCGACCTTGGCGGAGTTGATGGCCTGCTAATAGTAGGTCTGAAATCCTGCGCTTTATCCGGCTTGACGGTCGTGGATGAATCGGCCGAGCTGGTTTTGAACAGGAAGTTGCATATAGAACTTTGCTCGAGCTGGTTAGAGTCCTTCTTATTACGCTGACGGAGCCTGTGTCGAACCTCGTGGGAGTCTTAGTCTGATGTACTGGGGTATCAGGTAAGCCGACCTGAGGTATGAAAGACTCGTTGGCTGTGAAAGTCTCGTAGTCTGAGAGACCATACTTTGGACTGGCTTCTATTGTAAAAGTAGAGCTGAACCTGCGGAGGGGCTCTATGTTGCGTTCCGGAACATTCGTTCCCTTTGTTGGACCACCAGTCTCTGGAGAAGAGTAGACTTTGGTGGCATCGTCAAAACCTTGGTCGCTTGTTCGGATTTGCTGCATATCCGGCTGCTCCTGCCAGTCGTCTATAGACATGCTTGCCGTATAGCCCGCATGAGCTGAGGTCAAGAGTAAGGGTTGTGTTGAAACAGACTCTTTCTGGCCGGAGCTCCACATCGAGCAACGCAGCCAATACATCGAGACAATCCTCCAATGTTTACTGTAGCACCGGGCGCGCCGTGAGAGCACGGAATACTCGTGAGGCTCTTTTGCCTTTGCGACGGGCAGAGGCGCGCGGTGTAAACAAATTTCCTTCCCCCAAATCACTAGGTCTGGGCTGCAGTGTCGAAGCGTTAGCTCGAGAGACATCTTCAGAGCCGAGCCGAGCATGTCTGTATGCGCCTAGAAGACCTTCATGGGCGATATCGGCTTGAGTCCTAGAGTCCTTTCTGACAAGCTTTCCTGGCCTCGACGCATGCTCCCAACGCCGAACACCATCGAAAGGATCGGGACTGAACTCCAATTCAGCAGAGCACCGTGAGCTATCCTGCTTTACCGTAAAGATATATTTGCGCCTCAGCCCCCGGAACACTTTCAAGTGATGCGTCGTAAGGTGTCGGACCGCTGTCTAATGGTGCGTCATACGTGAGGTGGGGATATGATTGTGTTTGCTTAGTCTTTTTGTGCTCTTGATCTTGTCATCAAAGTTGATGTTCAAGAAGTCGTGCCTCGGGTCGCCAACCCCATTCTGGCCCTGGGCACGTACCCGTTATGCAGGGCCGGCGGTAGGTGTATCAGTTTGAGCGTCTCCAATGACCTTTTTGGGCGTCTGAAAGCTTTTTGAAGACTTCTCCAACGTAGACTCGCTCCGTTCCGTTGTTAGAAAACTTCGCGCGGAATGACTTGGACTTCCTGTACGACTAGCGGAACCCGGGACAACAACGTCTAATACCGGTACCTCAAGCTCAGTCAGCATGGATGCGTAAAGCTCTACGTCGTGTCAGTTTTTGGTAGCCTTAGATAGCTCGTCCAGAATGACCAGACACCACCTTGCGGGATCCGCGCGGTACAGCTTAGTCGCATTTTTGAGCCCTTCCCCTGTACACGATTGTGCATCGACAAAGTCCAGGAGCCGCTGCGACACTTCTGGGAGTGCGATGATGTCCTCCACGTAGTCTGTGCTGTTTTTCTCACCAAGCTGCTTACTGAGCCATACCTTGTGAGTAAAGGTGCTTTGCAAATCGCGCCATCTCTCTTGTTGATGGTACATGGTCAAGAGTTTCTCTGCGACTTCCAGGGATCTCTGGCAGCTTCTGGTGGCACACCCGCTCCTGCTACTCGGCGGCAGCTTCCTGAGTAAGTTGAAGAGAAATTAGGGGTTCAGGACGTTGGAAATGTTCTTGTGCAAAGGATTTGCGGCCCTAGCTGGAGGGTCAGTAATTTTTCGAGAATGTTCGTGCTAGAAGCGCTCCGTCTTGCCTGCTTTTCTATTCAAGCACGAGCTGCTCGTACGCAGCTTGCGAGCCTGCCATGGTGTCGGATCCCATGAAAAGGACCACTTTCCTAGTCACGAGCCATCCCAGAAGGTCGGCAGTACTGCGACCAATTTGCTGGACCAGGCCACGCCGCGTCCATGGATGTGAAAAGATGCGGATTAAGCTGTGGGTTTGTGGAGAAGTAGTGCAGGAAGAAGAAGGATCTTATTCGCATTGCGTCGAAGAGGAAGATGCGTGTTGGAGGTGTGCTGAGATCGTTGATGTCGGTCGTTTTGGTGATGGACATTGTGAGAGGTAAGAGTAAATCTTATTGTTTCTCACTGACCCGTATATTAAGCTGGATGCTTTCTATAGATACTGGAAGATCGCCATGTTCAGTGCTTAACTGGCGCTGAACAGTATGCCCTATCCTCCTGAGTGTATATGCGGTCGATCCTTTGGTTGCTTCTAGCGTGAACCTGTCCATGACTTACTATACAGGCGCGCGTCAAGGAATTTGGGGTTCGCATCGACCATCAGATCAAAAGTACCTCCAGAGAGTTGAGGTAAGGATTTAAATCCCAGTCTGGTTGATCGATATATCTTCGGCATGTTCGGGTCGGATGCGTTGAAGTTACGTCAGCAGATTTGCTGTAGTCTACCGAGATCGGGTCTCGGTCCGTCCACTGCTGTCATATTGTTCGAACGTACCTTCTTCGTTCAATGTTCGTTGCTAGAGCAAACCTCAAACCCAACTTGAAAGGCTCTGCAATAGACCACATTCGACACTTCAGCAAGCCTGTCAACGTCAAGATGCCTTTCGCAACAGTCAATGGCCATCGGATCCACTACCTGGACAGTAAGCAACAAGGCGCCACAATCATCGACAATCACTTACCAATTGTGATGATCCATGGTCTTGGCTCATCCCAGAACTACTATGTCCCAGTGATCGGTCAGCCAGAGCTTGGGGGGCACCATTGCCTGGCGCTCAGTACATATGGCGCTGCTCAGTCCAAGTCGCAAGGCGAGAAGCTCACGTTGGAGCAATTGGCGGATGATGTGGTTGCGATGATGGATCATGTAAACATTCGGAAGGCTATCGTCGCGGGTCATTCTATGGGGGGTCCGATGGCTTTTACGATTGCGGCCAAGTATCCGGATCGTGTGGCCGGGGTGGTTGGAATCGGACCAGTGAACCCATCAAGTGTTAATCCGGCTGTGTTCCAAGATAGAATCAAGACGGTTCTCAAAGGTGTGCAGAGTACCTCGACCTTCCGGGGATATCAGCTAACCGGTAATCCAGATGGCATGGAACCTCTAGCGAACTCCGTTCCACAAGCTGCGACGAACGCGAAATCGACCCCACTGCAGAGAGCATTCATCAGAGAGCTCATCACGAATCAGGATCCGAAAGCGTATGCCTCGCACTGTGAGGTAATCGTGAATATGAAGGATCCTGGTTTTGAGTTGATCAAAGTACCGTCATTGATCCTTGCTGGTGACGAGGACAAGTCTGCGCCGATGGAGGGCTGTCAGCACATCCAGTCGCATCTTGGCAGCCAGCAGAAGCAGTTGAAGATTCTTAAGGGTGTTGGCCATTGGCACTGTATCGAGGCTCCAGAGCAGGTGGCGAAGGAGATTGCGGCTTTTGCGTCAAAGGTTGCAAATGCGTAGTCATTCTGGGTGTCCAAGGGTGCAATGTCCTCGAAGGAGGTCCCAATAGCCTAGGAACGCATATGTCTAGAGCATCCGTGTCCGAAAGGCATGAGGACATAGGTAGTGCTAGATGTCAATGATGAGTCTCACGCCACTTTTGCTGGCGCCATAGCATCAGCACGTGTGCGAGCTTTGATACCTTGTCTCACGTCATCTTCGCAAACGATAGCCCTGTTCCTCGTTCGCTCGTTTGCTATACGATACACATGACGTGAGTCGTACACGAAAGCGACAGGCCTAGCAATGACAAAGTCGTTGACTGCGGTATGCTAGCCATCCCAGAGCAACCCAACTGCCCACGAACGATACGACACGCAGCTTATGACGGTCCGCGTGGAGGTAGGATGGAGAGGCTGTCATGGTGGTATACAGTAGAGCAGCTGTAAGTAAGCTGTACCTGCTTTCGTGCAGCAGCAGATTGGCGAACGGTCGGGTCAGTCCCGTGGATGACAGGCACGGTACAGTAATAATACGCCAGATGAATAGTGGGTCTGCACCAAAATTTGAATGGGATAACCTTATTCTGGTGTTTCTGTTCTGGGAGCAGAGGCGGGCTGTGTGTTTATTAGGGAGTCTGCGCGTGGCGTGGCTCGCGACTCGCCAGCAAGACATTCTCATCTCTAGCTGACTTTCTGCTCCTCATCATTTTCGCGATACATGTGAGGGCATTCTCAACTCGACATACCCGTTCATGCAGTCCGAGTCGGCTGAAAAGGAGGCCTCAGGACGGGCGATCTGAGGCAAAATTGCCATAATCCGAGGTGAGTCGTAACGGACGTGCATGGCTGGTCCATAGACATGGGTCCCGTTGTGGGCATTCGCGAAGGCGTCCAAGGAAGCATGTCAATAATAATTGTTTGGATGCACCGACACATACATACATGTCGCTCCTACTCGTTCCGCATCGTCCACGACGACGGCCGCACCGAGCAGGCAGCCTCCAAAGTTCGTACCAAGACGATGGTTGACACATTGCCGTTTGCAGATCCTACGAGTACCCAGCCGCAGCATCCTCCTACAGGCACTCCCTCGGCGACCTTTGCACGAGGAACGACTCCCCACACGCCGATGCACGTATAGCCGCTGCCCAGTCTGTCTTCCACAAGCATCATGGCGAATTACGGCCAGCCACCCGCCATGAGCTCGACGTTTGTGCCGGGCGGCTTCGACGACGACTACTACATGCCCGTCGCCAGTCCGCCGCTGATGGCCCCCGAACCGCAGAGGATCAACCCGGACATGTCGAACCAGATCGCTGGAGGTTTGCAGAACATGGACCTGAACGGCGGACAATCGCGGGCGTCCTACGCACAAGCGCCCGATGACAACACACCGCACCTGTCGCCCTTTCCCAAACTGCAGAACCCGCCGCCCAACGTTCCTCCCTCCGACGATGAGCTCGAAGCGCGACTTGAGAATGCGCGGCTGCCTGTGCTCAACTCGAACGACCCGGAGATGCAGTTGGCCTGGGCTCAGGACGCCCTGACACACGTGGCTGTGTGCGCGGTCGAGGCAGAACGATTGGCAGCTCTGAAGCCACACCAGGCGCGAGCAGCAACGCCGAGGATAGAGCACCAGCTCAAATCCGACGCCATGAACATCGTCACCTTCCTAGCAGACCAACACCACCCGCGAGCGGAGTTCCTGCGAGGCATGTGGCTGGAGTGGGGTAGATATGGGCAAAGAGAAGACAAAAAGGAGGCCTTCAGGTGCTACTCGAGAGCCGCCGACAGAGGCTACGTACGAGCAGAGTACAGGATTGGGATGCTGTATGAAGGATACAACGACCCGGCGAAAGCATTACGGCACTACCACAGAGGTGTCGATGCAGGAGATGCCGCGTCTTGCTACAGGTTGGGCATGATGACTCTACGAGGACAGCACGGCCAGCAACAGGACTACACGAAAGGCATCGAATTGATCAGGAAGTCGGCGGACGCGGCCGACGAAAATGCAGCACAAGGCGCATACGTCTTTGGTATGCTTCTTGCTCGGGATCTCCCACAGATTGTCGTTCCAGAGCAATATCTGGAATTTAACGAGCAGCTGGCGAAACAGTACATTGAAAAGGCGGCGTACATGAAGTTCGCCAAAGCACAGGTGAAGATGGGGTCATGCTATGAGCTCGGGGCAATGGGTTGCGAATTCAGTCCGGCACTTTCGGTGCATTATAACGCACTCGCATCGAAGCAGGGAGAAGCTGATGCGGACATGGCATTGAGCAAGTGGTTCTTGGTTGGGTCGGAGGGTCTGTTCCCGAGGAACGAAGAGCTGGCATACACATACGCCGAACGTGCGGCAGCTGGTGCTCTGCCAACTGCTGAGTTTGCATTAGGCTACTTCAACGAGATCGGGATGCACGTGCCAGTTGATCTGGAGAAGGCAGAAGAGTGGTATCAAAAAGCTGCTAAGCACGGGAATAATGACGCGAAGAATCGTCTTGAGGGCTTGGCTAGGAAACAAGTACTCACGAGGACAGACCACGAGGAGACTGCGATCAATAGGATCAAGTCGCAGCACGGCTCGATGCGAGGACAGCGACCAGCGAGGTTTCAGAGACAACAACCTTCGGTGGCCACTATCGAAGAGGCACCCTCTTATGGGAATGGCTATGGTGCAGCGCCGCCTCCTAGGGATTCCAGTGCAACACCATATCCAGAAGACAACGGTCCTCCGCAGATTGGGCATCTGCCAGCGCTGGATGGCAGACCGACTTCTGTTGCACCCTACCCAATGAGTGATGGGCCTCCCTTGCACATGTCGCCTCGCGTGAGCTCAGGTCCAGCTGGCGGCTTCTTAAATCCTGGCGGTCCGCAAGGCCCAAGACCTGCTACCACCATCAACGCAGACCGTCCAACATCCGCCTTTGGCATTAGGAGCGATCACAACGGCGACCCCAACGTTCGACCAAATTCCACAGCATCTGTACCAACACGACAGCACCCGTACCCTGGAGGCCTTGCACCGGCTCCGCTGGGACCTGGGCTTCGACCACAGACAGCACGACCATACGAGCAACGGCAGACTTCGGCACCACAATATGGAGCAGGACCTGGGGGTTATGCTCAAGGCGGTCCGCCCCTGCACCCGCAGGACCCACGTGCTAGGCCTGGCATGGGTGATCGTGTGGCATCGGGTCCAGCCGGCATGCAAAATTTACGACCGCACAGCACTGGGCCACCACCTCCTGGACCTGGACAACCTCCACACGCACCCACCGCTCCCGCAGGCGCTTCAGGCGTTGACGTCGGGTTCGCGGCACCACATTCAGGTAAGGCAGAAGTACCGCAGGACCCCACATGGCGGGAAAAGAGAGAACGCAGAGGCAGCAGAGGCGATCGTTACAATCGTGGACAGGACCAAGCGCTACCGCAATACCAGAATCTGCATTCAAACAACAGCATGCCAAACTTCAACAATCCAACACAAGGAAATGCTTCGAGGCCGGCCTCACAGCCTCCGCCAGACCAGAGGAGACCGATGTCTAGCGGTAATGGGCCTAAGCCACCCGCCAAAGAGTCAGCGCCCAAGCCAGCAGCGCCTGCAGCGAAACCACCAGGCAAGGGACCGAAGACGTTCGAGGAGATGGGTGTGCCTGCGGGTCCGGCAGAGAAGGATTGTGTAAGTGCCTTGCATCCCGCTGATCATCCCCGACTTACTAACGTTGCTCACAGGTTGTAATGTAATTGCGAAATGATTGATGTGATACCATATGGCTGGGTTTGGACAAGCAGGCGTTCTTCTGCGTGGCATGGCATTGCAATCAAAGTCAATCTTGGGTATCGTACAGCACAAGGTCCTTATTCCAAAACGACAGCCATAATACTACAGCCCCTGATTCAACTTTTCATACGACCCCTTCACCTCGGGGATTTTCCCCTCACTATCCGGCAGTGTAAACTCAAACCGCCCTGTCGCGACACCAGCTGTTGTGCGTGGCTACCTAGCCCTGCATTCACTCCAAAGGCGACGTACTGGGTGCCACTGTGCTCTACCTGCTGACTCCACTTCCCAGCATCATTTACCATCAAGCAGATCATAAACCGCCGCAATCTCCGGGACCTTGGTTTCCAGCTCCTCCCTCGTCTCCTTCCAGACCCGTTCTTGGGCTAAACGGCCACTTTGTCTTTCCATAAAAGGTGGATAACTAGAAGATAAAGAGTCAACATCTCAACATGACCCGCGGCTCTCTATGGCGACTTACGGCACAGCACTAAAGTCGTGCAAGATCTTCCCGTGCTTGCTCGCGTCAGCGCTTACGCCATTCACCAACGCCGCTGCCCCAAACTCCGGCGGCCGAGCGCCGAAGTCGGTGATGACTCGAGTGATGAATGAGGTTTTGTTTGGCTGGGTTAGGTTTGTCCAGGCTGTGCCAGGGTCGGCGCTGGTGATTGTGACTTTGGGGAGTCCAGACGTGGTGTTGACGCGGGTGGCGAGTTCGCGGGCGAAGTACAAGAGGAGCCCTTTTGAACGACCGTATTGATTCTTCTGCGCCATGCCGTCCTTGTTGTTGCTGAGATGCTTGAGGTAGGACCCAGTTTGCGGGACGGACATGGTGGGTGAGGCCGGGAAGATCCCGAAGGAGGTTATGAAAGTGAGGACGGGGGGGTTGGGATTGCTCTTGGATGGCCGAAGGTATGGCAGCATCAAGAGAGCGGCACATGCGTTGGAGAGGTAGTTGACCTGCAATGCTGTGTGATGTGTGGTTAGTACACGCGAGGTAGGGGACGGGGTGGAGGGTCGATGGTAGAGTTGAATCTTACAAGTCTCCCACCCTTCCGGCGATTCCTTCCGCGCGAACGATAAAATTCCCATCGTCATCAGAACGTGATCAACACTTTTCAGTTCTCCCTTCACTTTCGCCGCGAGATCTTGACAGCCGGCGAAAGTCATCATGTCGATTTTCCACACGAGGATTTGTGGATGTGGCTTGCCCTGTGCTTTCACCTCGGATTCGATCTCGGTTTTGAGCGCGGTGCAGTCTGTCACGTCGACCAGGACTATGGTCTCTGCATCGCGAGCTGCGAAGAGCTTGGCGGCGCGTGAACCGTAGGCGCCATTTGCTCCTGTGATGAGGATTGTGCGGCCGGAGTAGGAGGTTTGGGTTACGGTGGGACGACCTTTGCGTTGGGCCCAGAGGTATTGCCAAGGGAAGACTTCTGCGAGGAGGAGGGGAAGGCCGTAGTAGAGAGTAGCTATGAGAGCGAGAGTGGTGGTTATTAGCCACATGTTGAGCCTTCGTGTGGTGTTAGTGCGTTGGGTTTGGGTTGAAGTGTGGTTGTGTTTGTCGTGTAATGGTGTGGGAGACGCGATGGCCCTTTGTGGGCTCGTGGCTCTGCAAGCATCCAGGACCGTCATCACGAACCTTCATGCGATTCGTTGACATCGCGGAACAAACATAGCGCGCCGTCTACTAAGCGGTATACAGGATGTGGTAGTGGTACATAGAGTCCAATGTTAGCCTGCACAATGTCGCCTCTGTTCCTTACAGGTACGTCGGTCCCTCTTTTGCACCTGCTTCGGCCTACGCAAGAATATGCAGACCATATCTAGACCATGACACAGAGACCCATCGGCAGGAGACCCGTGATGACCTACCCACAATATGTCTAGTTAATGAAATGATGTGTTGGGAGCGTTCCATCCACGATCCAGCTTCTGCGAAAGTTCTGGCATCAACATCGCTGGCCGATGCTCATAGCAACACCAGGGCCTTGCAGTTAGCAAAGACGCCCGCTTGCGGCGAGTGACATGGGGAAAGCAGTCGAGGATGTCTCTGTTCTGCAATGCTGCCAGAGTACGGGACCTGTTCGGAAGCTTAACGGCGGTCGTTCTTTGTCGAGCAACGGCAATGTCTGCATAATGGCCGGAAATGGTCAATGGACCAAGGCTATAAAGTTGCATCACGACACCTTGAGTTGAGGATCGATCTCAAGGCCAGGCCAGCTCGTAAATTATCACGATGTCAGAACTCTGGACTGAGGCCCGTGTCGGCCGTGCCTGGAACACTCAGCCACTCGACAAACTCGGCGATCCTGCATGGTTTACGCCAGAACATTTCGCTTGGCTCGAGCAGACCTTACGCCTCGATGAAGGTGAAGCGTTGGGTCGGGTTTGGATTTCTGGACACGAACTGGTCGATCTTGCTGAAGCCATCGTCGAATTTCGCCACGCCGAAGCAATTCGTTCCGACTTGGAAGAACCTATCAATCGCTTTGGACAGAAAGCATGGTTCACTCCCGAACACAACGCCTGGCTTGAAGAAGCATACGGCTGAGAAGAAGGCAGTGTCCTCGAAACTCTGTGACAAGAGAACGGCGAGCTCATCGAAAAGGTCGAAGAACTATTTCACCAGATCCTCGTAAGCTCCGATGAGGCTTTGGCCCTCGAGAAGCAATACGTTAGGGCCGAACTGGAACAGGCAAAGCAGCATCTTGCACAAAATGCAGGAGATCTGGCCAGAGTACAGCAGGCCTTAGTTGCACTGGTCGCACAGCTGGGAAGTGCGGAAGAAGTGTATACCTACATCGAGCGTTACAAAGAACGATTGGAAGCTCTCGAAAGCCTTGGCTCCCCAGGTCGGACCTATCAGCTTGCAGTGAAAGCAGGCCTGGCGTCTCCTACACGACACCCCGATCACTTGGAAGGCGTACCGCAAGGTGAGTGAAGCTGGTCGTCAGAATCTTGATATAATCGTGCTAATGTCATTACAATAGCTGGCCCTTCAAGGAGACTTTCGGCGCCTCCAGTCTCGCCAAGACGACTTGGATCGAGAGTGTCCCCTCGACGAGCGACCATGCCTTCTCAACCAGACCTTGACATCGTCGGCAATGCCGGGAGGGCTGCAAGAGCTGCTAGAATCGAGAGACATCTCGCGCGAGTCGGACCAGCTCGACGGACCAGACAGCAGACTCGGGCTGCGCGTGGGTATGCTCCGAGGTAGTCTTCCTAATCGCTCTTCACAATAGCAATCGTCTATCCTGACCTCTCAATAACCACCTCGTAACGATATTGTGCGCTGCCATAGTCCATCTTCAAGACCTCATTGCCAAAGATGTCCCAGCGCCCGCGTTTGGCTCCCTCGATCCAGCGAGCCTCTTGTCCGCAATCCCGGCGAGGGAGCGGTACTATACACTTTCCTCCCTGCTGATAGCTCCACGATAGGTGATCAGTCTGAACTCCCTTGATGCCGAACCACAGATCGCAGTAGATGGGCTCATCGGCATGGTTGTATGCCATTTCAAAGGACAAGATGCCTTGTGTGATGTGACGCGACTTTGCTTGTCCTTGGTATGTGCAGCCACCAGCCGAATTTCCAGATCTCGGCCTCTTGACATCTCACTGCGAACTTGACTCGAGTGCCGTAGTAGTATGGTACCAGTTCGTATCAGTGCAGTCGAGACGTTCGAGTGATGGCTGGTTGATGCGGCAGTTGCTTACCTTTGCTGAAGCTATTGGGGGTGACGCCCTGAGAGTCCTCGGATATCAAATTTTCGATTTTGACCCATACTTCGGGCGGCAAGTCGAGTAGACGGAACTGAGAAGATGTTAGAGGACCGGATGAGGACGGTGTTTTTTAAGGATGTACATCCTGTGAAGACGTTCTGCTATGTCCGCACTTCATACTCCCGAGCTGTTGCGCATCGCTCTCACGCGGATCTTTGCAATGAAGAACTGGTGCGAGTTGTGGACAGGCGTGAGTGCTCCGTGAAGATGAGAAGGAGTCCGGCGCTAGCATTGCACGTGCCATCTAGCGGCAATCAGTGAATGTGGAATGACACTATCGACTTCTTGCATAAAGCACAAGTCGATATTTGGTACATGGCTTTAGTCCTTGGTAAGTCGGGAGCCCATGTAGTAGATTGTACGCCAGCATCGGAAGGCAGAATCGGTCAAATCGTCGATGATTGCTCGTCTCCAGCGTGCCATCTGAGAAGCGATTTCGATCGAATTTTCTGTGACTGGAGCCCTGACGGAAGACACGTCACGAAGCAGCAGGTGATAGAGGCTCAAGCGTCCCCCAACAAAGCGGAGGAGACATCTCAGAGACGATTAGCGGTACATTTGATCAAGAGCACAATGTTCGTACATGAGCAATGAGAGGAGCCTTACAAGGAGCTTCTTGATCGCTATGGTAGTATGCATTACTATCGGCAGTGCGCTATCCTCTGCGGTGTCATGCCCATCCTCGTACACTAGTTTGCGGTGGGAGCTCAGCCTTGGGTGTCTGTGTAGGACATGTCTGTTCGTGATGCATTCCTCTTTCTCGTATCTTTTGCGACTTGGTATCGCTACACCAACGATTGCCCAACGTCATCCTCTCGAGTGGCCATTTCGTTGAACGCGATTTGGTACTTGACAACATGAGTGCTCGGACTGATCGCACGCTCGATCTGCACCACACCCAATGCGCCAATCTCCTTACAGCGGTCCAGAACTTCTTGCTGTACTTCTTCCTTGATCCTAAAAATAACAATTCCGCTGATGAGGCGGCGGTGCTCTTTCCCAATAGCTTGCAGCCATGCTCGAAACTTGCAGTAAGTGTTTGATTGGCCGAGGCTTATTTGAAAAGTGACTTTGGTGGAGTAGTAGTATGCGAGCAATTCGTGGCGCAAGGCAGCGCAGGTGCGGGTGATGGCTAGCTGCTTCTGACGTTGGCGGCCCTTGACGAAAGACTGGTGGTCTATCTGCGGAGTGCCGTCAAGGGAGAGCTTGCCAATCCTCACCCACAGCTCCGGGGGCAGGTCGAGGAGGCGGAAGGGTGGCTACACTTGTGTCAGTGCATGACCTCTTCTTTCCAGTGGGTAAAGACCAGTCTCGACTCGCGCTGGTCTGGCATCGCCGCGCTTCGGCATGACGGAGCCGCTGTCTATGCGTGATGTCGGGCTTCTCGTCTATGCGCGCGCGATGGAAAAACAAATGTGGCTTGTACGCGGGCCAGAGACAACTTCGGCCAAGCCTCGACAACCGTCGTGCATGTGAAAGCCAGGGATTAGCGCTTAGTGACGACTCACTACTTGAAGCGACAGGTGCACCGATGCAGCTTACAGGTGAGTGGCACCAGTGCATCTGCCCAACCACGTTCATGCTCCGGCATAGCCAACGAAATCATAAATTGGAACTCCCCGTCTCTCCCGCCTTCGATCATCGTAATCACCAAGCATGTGAATTCCCGAGTTTCCATCAAGCCAAGTCGTTTTCGTGGCACAGCGTCTTCCGTCGAGTCACGAGAGTTGCCAGTAACATAGGATCGAGGCTTCTTGCCGATAGCATGCATCCGAGCTCGTAAAAGATGAGAGAAGACTCTAGAAATCGGGAATCTGAAGCTTATTCTAGTGATGTAGTACTGAGGTAAGAGCTCCTGTCGAAGGAGCTTACAGGTGCGTAAGATGGCTGACTGTTCCCATGGTAGGTGACCTCTGTGGAAGGATTCTGAAGTGATATGCTTGGAGTCCTCGAGGATGAATTTACCGATGTTGACCATAGCTCAGGCGGCAGATTGAGGAGGAGGAAGGGTTTCTATACGTACAATTTACTTTGAGAACTGTTAAGGAAGGTGAATGTCACGTACGTCCGTCAGCACAAATCTGGTTTCACCAAAGTCTCATCTGATTGTAGTGCTTATATCTGAATGGCTTGGACGGCCACAACTGGCTGAATAAATACGTGCTGGGGCATGTTTCCTCTACGCTGGGAGGAGAGATCTGTGATTGAAGGAAACATCTTCATGACAGTTTAACCGAGCTGAGACATGTTAGCGCTTCAGGACGCTTCACGAACATCATAGCACCAGGAAATTGAAGGCTCTCTGTATACTAGATCATGTCTCGTCTCCTTACCAACCCCTCGGAAACACATTATAGCCCTGCGTCTCCCCGCCACTCAACATTCCCAACTCGCCCTTGGAGTCCTTCACGATATCCTCAAAACTACACATCCCAGTCAGCACCTCTATAGTCCCTTCGCCTGTCAGGACTCCTAGTCCTTGAGAATAACTCACCAACTCTGAAACATACAATACTCCATCTCATCCGTATAAACCCTCCTAGTATACTCCGCCTCCTCATGCGGAATCTTCTTCGTCTTAATCCCCCTGCCCCCTACACACCCACATTAGCACAACCCTCCTGACCCTCTCCATCTTCCCTCTTGTACTCACCAGCCGCCGCATCCGCCATCAACTGCGCCTCAATACACCGATCCATCGCCCCAAAAAGATAAGTCGCAGCATCCACACTCTTCGCCACCGTCAAAACCCCATGCCCACTCAAGATAACCGCCTTGTTCCTCCCCAGCGCCTTGGCAATATTCCGCCCCTCATCGTGCGCCAAAACAATCCCCCCAAAAGCATCATAGACTGCATGATCGCCGTAGAAGCGACAGGCATCTTGGTTGATGGGTTCAAGCTCACAGCCCAAGGCGGAGAAGGCTTTGGTGGGGAGGGAGTGACAATGGACTGCTGCGACCACGTCAGGCCGGGCTTGGTGGACTGCTGAGTGAATTGAAAAGCCGGCGGGATTGATGGCGTGCATGTTCCCCTCGGGTTGGACGATCCCTTGTTCGTTGACGAGGCAGAGGTCTTCGGGTTTGATGTAGCGGAAGGATTTGCAGAAGGGGTTGATCCTATTGAAACAACGATTAGAACTGCTCTCTCTGTTTCAGAATGTCTCGGGGGAATGAGTTTCTAGTCGTGGCAAAATACCAGAAGTGGTCGGGTTTCAGCGGGTCGCGGACTGTGATGTGGCCGCCGGCGCCTTCGTTGTTGTAGCCTAGGAGAGCATAGTTAGGGAAGCGGGTTACGAAGCCAGAGCGAGCTTGAAAGAGGAAGCGAGGGGGTGGGACGAATGGGAATGGGAAGAAGAACGTGCCATTCACACCCAACCACCTAATACAAGCCGCAGCATGCAACTTTCGAAAAGCACGCTCGTCAAGCGGATCAGCGAAAGTTGGCATGCGGACATGCTTCACTTGCTCGACTTGCGCGCCACTGATGGGATGAGCACCGTAGACGAAGCGGTCTAAGGGTCTATCGCCCTTCGAAGTGCGAAGTTGTGCTGCTCTTTCATTGCCAGTGAGTTGATCATATGAATTTGGCTGTGATGTTTCTAGCGTTGCGAGAGCTCTGCATTGCTGCACTGGGCGGAGGGCATTGGGCTTGAAACAGCGGAGGATAGGAGGCGTAAAGAGTCGAGACATTACTAGTAGCAATAGTATGGGATATTGTCGGTAATGTCAAAATTGTGAAGACCTGTAGGTATACCAAGCTGTAGAGCTGCAGTCCCCTCTCCACGTCGGTCGTGTTGGCCGAAGTACCCTGGTTCCTCCGGTGAGATTAGTCTTTTCGCCGTGATCAGCATCAGCATGATGTCGCGCATGAGGACACCGGAGCTCCGTGCTTGAGCCGAAAGCAATCATGACGGTGATGAAGACTCTTGAAAGAGAAGCCGGTGAGGGCGTTGGGATTTGATCTATCTACCATTAGCCACGTCAAAGAAAGCAATGCTCCCGCTAATATTGTTTCATGCCATGCTGCCATTAAAGCTCGTTAAGGTCTGCCGTGATCTTCGTAGGCATCGTGGTCATCGTTGCCCAGCAGCTCTTGCTCGAGCCTGCTGGCTCTCGTCTCTAGGCAAGTATGCCATCAAGCTTAAAACATCAAGTCTCCAAGCAGTAGGCCACCTAGCAGACCGCCGCCCAAGGCCAAAGGCATACCATAACCCATGCCACTTCGTCCGTAACCTCCGCCATAGCCATATCCTGGTCGTGCATATGGTCCTTGCGGGCGGATATAGCGTGCATTCGGTGTGGTGTAGACGCCTGGTGGTTGCTGGTATGGATTGTAGCCATAGCCGTTTCCGTAGCCTCCACCATAGTAACCGGCCTGCTGAGCTGGAGGCTCAATGTATACGTCCTGGTATATGTGTCAGTAGGTTATCCGCGCTCCGCTGCTCTTTGTGCTGCACTTACCTTCCCATCACGGTCCTTGCCAAGCAACTGAGGCTGACCTGTCTGCATAGCCTTGGTCATAGCTTGGCGCACTCGCAGATGCTGCTCGTACATGCGCTGCTCTTCTTCGGCTCGTCTCTTTCGCTCTGCTTCACGCTGCTCGTGTGTCATGCCCGTGACCTTGTCCTTGAGCTTGCGTCCGAACGATCGCTCTGGTTGCTTGCCCTTGCCTTCCGGCCGTGGAGGTAGCTGAGCTGAACTTCCTGCGGCGGAAGAGCCGGCAGCGGCGTGTTGGTGATCATCCTCGTCGTCCGAATGCGAGTGGATCATGTGCTCTTTCGAGGCGTGATTGCCGTTGCCCAGCATGTCGGTCATGCTTTCCTGCTCAATTCGTTCGCGCTCTTCGGTTGGTAGGGTCGCGAGGTACTCGTCGTCGTCATATGGATGGTGCCAGATCGATCGAGGTGGGTCCTTGGTGGTGTCCACGAAGAATTGGTGCTCACTGTTCGGGTCGTAGGTGCGGACCCAGCCTTTGGGAAGTGGTCGCTGCTCATCCTCCATACTCCGCCGGTACGCTGCCGGAATGCCATTGTTGGCGCCGGGCACGTTCAAGTGTGAGCTGGCATTGTTGCTGCTGGAGCCGGCCGCTGACTGTGCCGGATTCGAGGCTTGAGATGAGCCGGTGGCTTGCGAGTAGGAGGGAGGTGCTTCGTCGGGGATGCGCGAGCCGGACATGTTGGTATCGTCTGTCTGGGAAGGTAAGTAGTAGGTGAGGTGTCGTTAGTAGTGCTCGAGGATGAAGATATACGATAGAGAAGTGGCGCTGTGTGGCAGTGAAGCAGTGGAAAGTGGTACATCGCGCATGTGATGCACATGATGACGTCGCCTGCCATTCTGGCGGCAGTGGGCCTCACAAAGAAGCCCTTGGATTCTACGTCTCACCCGGCACTGCTATGGGCTCTGCTATTGCGAGAATCAAAGCCGTCAAGAAGTGAGTGTAGGTTGCAGAAGGAGAAGACGTTGCGGCCTAGTACAGATTGCGAGATGAGCCCGATGAGACGCCAGGCCATGGTATCTCGGTGTGATATAGCGCAAACGACAGGTCTGAGCATTGCCCTGTTGGTCCCTCTTGAATGGCAATAGTTCACCGTCTGAACCTCATTTCATTACTCCAGTCACGGTACTCAAACTGACTGTCCGGCTTCTCCACATCTTGATCAAGCATTCTCCGAGTGATCTTATGCTCGTGGCTGTGAGAGCCAGCTGAACCTCGAATCTACACATCTCGCACAGGAGATGCACACCGGGGGTAAGATTTGGAAGAACCTTGGAAGACCTACTACTACAACATCGTGCTTTATTCGCACCCTTGCTTGGCACAGCCAACATCACACGCATGCTGCGATCGCCGATGATAATATGTCAAGACTGCGAATAGTGCGGTTGCTTGTGATCCCCAAACTTCCTACAGGTTCCCACACTTCGAAACTACAGTGCCATGTTCCTTCAGAGGCTGTCCGGCCATAGCTAGCGAGATCGATCGACCGCAGAAGATCGACACGAGCGCAGCAGACTCACCTCCTGCCTGCGGAGGCATCACAGAACCTGCCGCTACTGCTCGGACTGCAACGCACACCGAAAACAGTCTTTGGCAAGCATCGGCTTTAGGTGGCGCGAGAGTAGGGTGGAAGGCTCCGCCTGATCAAGCAGTGCTGACAGCAGCGCTTGGGAGGCTTCGAGCGAAAACATTCCAGGAGAATTTTGACGAGAAGCAGTACGAGTCGACCAGGTTCTATGCTGATAATGGAACGTCAGGAGCTAACACAAGTCGCGTTCCGTGGACACCCCTTTCCGACTCAAGTCCTCACGAAGGAGAAGGACGAGGATATCTTGGCGACATACGCTCGAAGTGCTCCTTGGGCCAAGCATAGCGGTATCTTACCCATCCCACAGGTCGGATCAACCTCGGATCATCTTGCTGAGGATGTTGCCATTGTCTGTGGTGCCATGGTTGGCATGCAGGATCGCATTGGCTTGACGTCGCGCTTATTGAATCAGCATACGCAATATGATAAATGGCAAAGGGAAGAGCAGCTCATCTCAAAACGGAGCTTCGATCGTGATATGACAGAAGTGCTACTTCTTAGGTCGATATAGCAGAACGTCCCTTTCTCGCTGCAAATGCAAGGATCATGTGCTAGCGCCGCCCTTGGAAAGTGGCCCTGATACCGAGCTTCATGCATGCCTGCTGCTCTCCTGCCCCTTCTCTTCATTGGAGACCTTTTCCCGGACAAGATGGAGGACCCTGCCACACGTACAACCATTTTCAGTGCCTTCGTAGCCAATTCATCTTCGGTTGGTGCTCACAGCTTCACTTCTTGTACTCTCGCTGACAACACATACAGGGGTCTTTAACGAAGGACACCTCCACGCCGTTAAAGCGAGCAGATAAGACAAGCATTGTATTTGTTCGGCGCGATCAGACACTCAATTAAGTGGCGCTCGTCTACAAGGTGATCAGACGTTGATGATGGTCCTACCGCACGGCAGGTCCAGCGAGTTGGTGTGTTGGTCTCGGCGGAAAGGCGGATCACATCCCGCTTAAGATTGCCCGTGTGTGGTCGAAGTGGGTTGACAATGTCAATATTGGTCAGGGCTTGGTGCTGCTTTTCTCGTAACAGCCAATTTCATACGCACGATTGTTAGCACGACCATTTCTCCAAGGGCCGTGGCCGGGTGTTCACCGGTGAAGCGAATTAATGATGACTCATCACTGCCGTTCGCAAAATGCATGGTCGCTGAAATTGAAATCGCCGTCCGGTAATTGCCGTGAGTGGGAGGAGCGAAGCAAGAAATGTAGGAAGAAATGCACATTGTACTAAGGAATGTGCTCGGCCTTGGCGGCCTGTGCACGAGCGTTAGCGCGAAAAGGTGACAGAAACGCGTTCTTGTGACAGCAAGTGCAAATACCACCTCTCACCTCTTTTGACAGTCCAGGCCAGTAATAAGTTCTCATCATCTCTTCCTTTTGCATCGCCAACCACTCCTCCGTAACACCTCGATAATCCGCCGGAGCATACGCCTCAAACCACTCCCTACTCCAACTTCCTTTCCTACACCCCTTCATTCCGAAATCTCTCAGTAACAAATCATTAAACGGCACAGCTTCCCAGATGTAGTCTGGGTGTCTTTCTCCATATCCGTACGTATACCTCCTCATCGCCCACCTCTGCATCAAAGCCGCCTGATACCTCAAATCCTCCACGTCTCTGGCAGGATCTATAGAGAGCTTATCGTTAAAGTACGCATAGATCCACAGTCCCGAGAGCTCGGCTTTCATGGCGTGCGAGACATTCGTGCCGCAGCCTACAAAAGCAAGGGTGCGATCCGGGAGGCCGGTGGGGATTATGGAGTGGTAGAATCGCTGAGGGGTGTACACAGGTTTCTGCTGGATAGGCTTCAGGTCGTTGAGCAAGTCGTCGCGGCGGGCGGAGACAGGGTGCGGCGGACGGGGGCGTGTCTTGAGCATCGGGAACTTCTTGAAGAGGTAGTCGTCGGCTTTTTGATCGAGGGCGGCCCAGTGCTCTGATTGAGAGGGACTGTATTGAATGCTGGGAACGCCAAGGTCTGCATGGAGATTCTTGTCTTTGAAGTCCAGGGTTGGACGCCAGAGCCAGCCGGAGCTCGCTATGATTCCGTCAGATTCAAGGACAATGCCATTAGCGAGGTGCACGGCGTGGTTGGACAGATGGGAGATGTCTTCGCGATGAACTTTGACCTGACCATCCCTGACGAATTGCAGTAAGTCAGTCGGATAGTTCATTGCTGCGAAATTTGTGGCCACGTCAAAAATGCCGCAATCCGGCTCGAGGATCCTGGTGCTAGCGTCTTTGCGAAAACCACTCCTTGTACGATCTTTCGACCCAACCAAGTACCGTGAAGGAAACGTCGCCACCATCCGCTGCCATCCTGGGCCTCAAAGACACAAGGACTCATCCAATCAACAAATCGTGTGGTAAACAGCTTCTCGGCGTTGATCGCGCCCAATATTGGCATAGCCATCATGATGTTACTGATCCAGATCGGTCCGTGCCCAGTCTTACGGATGACCCAGTCCACTTCTTTGCCAGCAGCTGCCATGTTGTAGACGCAATCCCAACCATACTTTGAAGCACCACAAACAGTGACCCGGCGAATATCTTCATCTTTACCTAGGACTGCCCTCACCTCCTCAAGATCTCCAGCATGGAACATAGGGGCACGGTAAAAGTTTTCGCCTTTGAGGTGCATGCGTCGCGGGACCGTGTGGTGGCCTGTACCGACTATCAATTTTTCGGTTGTGACGCTGTACAGCCGGTCTTTGTTGTTCAACAGTAGTTGCCATCCGTCGTTAAGCTTCTCTGCCTCCAAGGCTTGGGTCTCATGACGCACGCGATGAGTGATGTTGAACTCCTCCGCATATTCCTTGAGGTATCGATGCAGTGCCTCTCCTGTGAGATGATGCAGCTGCTTGATGCCGAGGTGATCGCCGAAAGGATGATCAGGCAGCTCCAGAGTGCCTCGAAGATTGTTCGTATATAGCCCTGGGTAGATTCTATCTCCTGACCAGACGCCTCCAATGGTCTTGTTGTCGTTGACGACCATGAGCTTCGTAGCAGGTGCACATTGAATGTACTCCTTCGCCGCTGCTAGGCTTGAGATGCCTGCAGACATCGATCGTCGTCAGCTGAAACCTGATTTCATGTGACAACAGTAGGCCATACCAGCTCCCACTACCACAACGTCGAAATGCTCGTGCTCTGTCATACTGCCTTCTTCAGAGAGGCAGTGGCCTCATGGACCGTATGACCTGCAGCAGGGCGTCATGCCGACTGTTATAGTAGCGATGTGTACAATGCGGCTGATCTGGAGACAGATCAGGTCGAGTGCATCAGCTTTTCCAACAAGGCCATCGTCTAAGCATTATCAGAAGCATGCAGTCAAATCAATGTGGCTGCTGCCCTAAGTTGTATGCGATTCTGGGTTCACCGCCAAGGTTCCATCGCAAGGCTGACCATCTTGGCACTGCTGTAGCTCTAGAGCGTTCCATGAGGATGCGCCAGGGGCTCGCCAAAGTCAGCGCCTGTAGTCATCAGCCTTCTTCTCACTTGATGAACTGAGGAGTGTGGTTGACGCACAGATGCGCCATGGTTAATGGGGGTCGGAGGATATCTGCAAGAGTAGTTCCGTAACGTCGTGCGTTAGTACTGCGAAGGGCTAAAGTCCATGACTTCTGCAGGATTAACGCATTCTGGCAGACGCCTCGCGATGCCCCTACGGCAGCACCATCACAGTGGCCGACAGTGCCATGAGATACAAGGACCCCTTATGCAGAGGAAAGATGCAGTCTGGCCACAGCCTCCAGTACTCGTCCTTGCTCAATGCACATGTTCTCGGGTCGCGCGCGTACCGTTCCGAGTCAAGCTGGAACGTACGACATACATGTCAGACGGCCATCGAATTTCTGACAGTCATCAGCGCTAGGGTGCAGATTTCCATGCTTACCCACACCATGTCTATGAACCTGGAGACCACCTCGTTTCCAGGTCGTACCGTTTCAGGAGGGGCTCCTGTCTCTATGTTCACTCTACGAGTGTCCTGCGCTTGGTCAGCTAATATTTAGGATAGCCCCTTGCTCCCTGGCCAGTGCAAATACCACAAGCAATCGAAACACCCTATACCTCGAGCCAGACCTCAGCCTCCTGTGCTTCCCATGCCCACCCATCTCGATTTGACATGGGCTGGATACCACAACATAACGTGGTGCTATCAGAATTCTGTGCGTTGCGGTCACACCGACCAGCATTTGTTAGGCGAAATCAGTTTCCAGACAATGTGCCGCCGAGATTCTGGGCACGCTGACTTGGGAAGCGCTGTAATATCTAACCCGGTCACCATCTCGTTTGCGTGCACATCGCTGCATCGGGATATCGCTCAGCTTTCGGTGCAATCGCTCTATCGCATGTCAAACGGTCATCTGCTCAGCACGCTCGCAACGTGTGATGATGTGCACGCGACGTCTCTGCGCCGGCCTCAATATTGTGACAGTGGCATCTGGTCTTTATCTGTGATCTTTCGCGTCGCAGAGCTGCACTACCGGGCACTGGAGCGGCAGGACCGCGTCAATCTCTCCGAGGAGCCAACGGCGGGCAGCAGACGCTTCATAACGATGGGTTGACTGGTCGATGAAGAGAAAGGACGATGGAGTCATTGGGGCCAACTTGAGATGGAAGATACCATGATCAGGTATAACATACACCTCGCTGTATTTATCAGAATGCCCAACAACATCACAGTCGCTCCCTAAACTTATTCACCACCATCCTATTTCCCCGTTCAATCGACTACGCCTCATGTTTTCCAAATAGCTGCAGTCACGCTGGAATTGCAGTGGCAGTGATATGTACCCCATATCCACGGCTCCAGCTTTGACATTTAATAAGTTGGCGCGATGGAGCCGCGGCCATTTTGAGTTCGCGCCATGAAATTCATGCCGCGGTCCAGCCACGTAGTTCCACACGGGACAACGCGATTCTGTCTTCAACATCACCTTTCACATTGAAGAAAATCCTGACCATGTCTTGATAGCAATTGTGGGTGGACGACAGCAACAGAATGATCTCATGAGAACCAATGGCATCGTCGTCCCCGCCGGAAGTCGAACTAGACGACTTCGATGAAAAAAGCCTCCCGCAACACAGCCAGGACATCCTAGACGAAGATCCTCTCAATGCCTCGCATCAAGACGCCGCACTATCTCGAGATCCACATACCAATACACCAAGTCCACGCAATACAGACTTTCTCACTGGACTCCGTGGCCTAGCAGCATTCCTCGTCTTCTTCTACCACCACCTCTCCTGGTTCTACGACCCCCGAGACGACCTCCTCTTCGGGTACGGAGCAGGACCCAATGGCCTTCACTCCCTCTTCCAGCTGCCCTTCTTCCGCGTATTCTTCACAGGTGGCAATGCAGCAGTGGCAATTTTCTTCGTCCTGTCTGGCTACGTCTTGTCCATCTCACCCTTGAAGAAACTCCGCGATGGCCAACTCCAGAAGACATACACCAGCCTCCTCTCCTCCACGATCCGCCGACCATTCCGTCTCTTCATCCCTCCAGCAGGTTTCAGTCTGATCTTCGCACTCTGGATGCAAGCACCCTTCGGCCTCGCGCCAAAGTTAGGGTTTCCTGAGCCGGAGGCGAACATTTTCGCAGAACTGTCACGCTGGATCTGGGAGATCACCCGTCTTATCAATCCCTTCGTTGGACATGGTCAGCAGGATCACTGGTTCGTGTATAACCCACCAGCCTACACGATCGCGACGGAATTCAAGGGGTCGATCATCGTCTTCCTCCTCCTCGCCCTCTACAGCCGTGTTCCGACCAGCGTCCGAATGGCCCTCTTCATCGTCACAGGTCTGGTCTGTATGGGGAGCTATCAATGGTCTACAGCCTGCTTCATGTGGGGCGTCACCCTGGCCATAAACGACCAAGAACACTACGACCACCAGCTCCTACCCAGACAAGTCTCGCTTCTAGGCAAAAGCGTCCTGCACCACATTTCCTTCCTGGCCGGCTGGTTCCTCCTCTGCCAGCCCGCAGGAATAAGAGAACTCCAAGTCTCCGCCAATACTTTGGGCTTCGGGTTTCTTACCCTTCTTATACCCAAACAATACGCCGAAGACGAGTACTGGCGCTGGTGGCAATCATGGGGCGCTCTATTCCTGATCTACGGAGTATTGCGGATCAACTGGCTTCAGCGGTTCTTCTCGTCAAAACCCTTACAGTACCTTGGTCGGGTTAGCTTTTCGCTGTATTTGATTCATATGCCTATGATCTGGACCTTATCGGATAAAGTGTACCGGACATTTGGTCGACAAGTCCAGCCAGATATTACTAGCCGTCTGGACAATTTATTCGTGATACCGGATTTTGGCATTCACGGGTTGACAATGAGGTTCTTGGTCTCGTTGGCTGTTATCATTCCGATGAATATAGCGATAGCACATGCGGGGACCGTATTCTTGGACGAGCCGAGTGTGACGGTCGGTCGAAGGATCGTACAGAAGTTGGGGATAGAAGGGAAGAGATAGAAATTGTTGAGCCCAGACTTGAATGGAATGGACAGAAGACAGCATCAGTAAACTTGCATGAATGGCAGAAGGTATGTACACTGAAGACATTACTCGTAAAATCATTTTGGTTCCGCAAAGCTCAAACTTATTATATCCTGATATCGATCTCTTGCGATGGAACAATTCCCTTCGTCATGCTCTAGTTGAAGAAGTTACCAGCGACTGGCTGTCTCAATCCACCACTACGCGTGCAGCCCAAAAGGTCAAAGGCTGGTCGCGCTTGTGCATCAAGGACATGTGGCGAGTATTCAGCCAGCTCACGGTAAACGAGGTAGGTATATATGTGCTGCTCTCCTGGTGAAGCTGGAGACTGGAGCTCTTCGAAAGTGACAGTTGGTTTAGGGGGCCCGCCTACACCAGAAAAGTAGTACTGCCGTGTTATTGTACACCTACTAAAGTCATGGGAATCGGGACACCATAGCATCGTTAGGAGACATGCGTTTACTATGTCTCACGAAGCGTTAGGTATACCCTACAAGTGTACTCAGTGGACGAAGTTGATGCGTGGCTGCCCCAGGATCGGGGCACTTTCTGGACCCGGGACGTCTGGGTCGATGATGAAGTAGTAAGTCTGGTCCGCGCGGTCTCCTGCTGGGTTTGTGAGGACGACGGTTGGTGATTGTGCGGCTTCTGGGCTATAAATGTTAGATGTTACTCTCCTCTAAGGGGAACGTAGTCCACTTACCACTTGTCGTGACCTGTCTACCAAGGTCAACGGCCTCCTGACCGGGGCGCGCGGTGATGCGGCGACCGGGAAAATGCTTGGAACCAGGGTTGGTACGACATCCGAGGCAGACAAAGACGACCTGAAGCCAGCGGTCGATGCTGGGCTGATACCAACGCCATTGACGTTGACGTTGGAGCTTTGACGCTTCTCGCGCTCAGGGGCGGGAGTGACAGCTGGCGCTGGCGCGGCAGCTGCCAGCGAGAACAGCAGGGTTGGCAATGGTTGAGTGCTTAAGTCATGATGGCTGCTCTGTGATTTTGCGAGTGGCGTCGAACGGTCAGGAGGATCTATTTTTCCTCAACGTTCTTATACAGCTCCGTAGAGGCGGACCAGAGGCTCTGCTTGACCGATCATCGCTCGTTAGCACAAACTGCTGCGCCGACCTTTCAGCCGCGTGCTGTATATTGTTGCGCTTGGTGAGAGCAGCTCTTCCGCCGTCATGTTGCACGCGAACATCTTTGGGTGAAGTGGAATCCCCTCATGCAATGCTGAAGTCAAGCAGGCAAGCAGGAGCAGGGCAGGTTGCTGCAAGCTGCGCGCCACCTGCTCACTGGCGGACTTGGCAGTGCATTGGGACATAGGAGGTGGCGAGTGACCGTTGTTCGCGCCATAAGTTGCCAAGCACGATGGTGTACCCCCATCGCTACATGTACGCGCGGTCCAAGCGACAGAGCGTCATAGCTTGATAGCCCCGCGTACAACTTTCTCCGTGCATGTGCGCTTGCATCGCTCACTGCAAGATGCTTGCGCTGCCACGAAGACGTGGTCGAAGAAATGCAGTCAAGGCATGGGGCACGCCGTCATGCTGAGTAACACCTTCGTACATCGTTCAAAAGATCTATGTCGCCGCAGCGTATGTATGCACTCCAGACCGTTTGTACCCAGCGGTCTAGGTTCTGTCAACCTGCGCCGACGAAAGCTCTCGAAGGAAGGCCGTAATAACAATCGCGTCTGGATTTCCTCAACAGAGGCTGCACGGCAGGCAGGTCTGGACGTCCGTCAGAAAATGCAAGGTGAAACTCAATGAGGGTGCCCGCGTGGTAGAATAGTAGTCCTTGGCGGTTTCGGAGCGGACAGTCGCTTCTACTGTTGCGTCGCTTCTACTGTCGGGCATTCCCGTTAGAACTAAGCGGGGAATGGATTTCTCGGCAGCTCAGGACCATCCATGTCTAATAATCTATTAACGTCACGGCGGTCACTGGAGGCGGGAGGGATGTACAGAAACACTGTAGCGACGACGACGACGACGACGCTGATGTTCGAGTCATCCGGCCCGGCTTGGTGAAGACGTTCGTGGCTTCCCGATCCTGCCGTTTCAGCCACTGCCACAGCGTCCGTGCATAGTTACCCTGCATATTCCGATATGCAGAAGCAGGGAGTACAGTCCGACCGCAGTATTCCTCACTTTCAAAGAGGCCACCACCATGATCCGAACATCACATCACTTACTACCATCAAGAAGAAGAAGACTATCCACGGATTGGTACCGTCACGACGCCAGCATCGTTCCGGCCAGACGCCATGACAGGCACGCAGCACTAGGGTCTTGCCACTCTTGCTCAAACAAGTACCCATTGCAGCACGAGGGAGACTGGCACCATCGAGCCAGGTCCTGGTGGTGTACACGGCGCAATTCAAATACTGCTCACTTCATTGCCGAGTACCGGAATTATGACCCTCCTGGAGCTCCCAGCTGAGCTGCGAGCTGGAATCTTGGAAGAATGCTTCATCGCCGGCACATATCTTTCTGAGAAAGAGGTATATGTGAATGAGCATTTCCGATGCAGACAGATCTGTCGAGAGACCCATCGCGCTTTCAAAAGATTTGTCGCCATTCGACTGGTATGTCGTCAGTTCCAAGAAGATGCCGACGAAGTCTTCTTTCGCCACTACAGAGTAACCCGCTCCATCGGAGCACTCGCGTCTCTGGAGCCAAGTTGGGCCTCGTACACGGCAGACTTCATTCTCAGCAATCTGAGGCACCTCAGTCTTGAGATGCTTGTAGGCAACAGTACCATGATCGTCCTTCGACTCGAACTCCGCAAGCAAGCCAATGCCTGGTGCTGTGAGTGGAAGAACGATGTCTACCATGACCTAGGAAAGGATGATATCATTTCGGAGCGGAGAATGATTCGATCTGGACTGCCATTTGTTGAAAGCCTGCTGTCTTTTCTTGGTCCCGGCGAGGGACTATGCTACGATGACGTCGAGGCCATCAGGCAAATCATGGCCAAACAATGCACTGTGGACCTTCCTACTGGACCTGATACTGAATCTTGGTGCTTCGAAGACTACCCTTTAAGGATCGGGGCAAAGGGAGAAGCCACCGACGGCGCACCTTTGACCATAGAGTCGGTCCATGCCAGCAAAAGACCAACGGCAGCCGCAAGCAGTAATGTGGCGGAGAGTAACGTGGGCGGCTTGAGAACTTCTTTGAGGCGTGAGAGCACTCCACCAGTGCCAGATGACCGGCAACGTGAGTCTTTCCACATGCTAGAGCTGCAGGGCAGGACTTATCTGGCACCCTCGCCCGGCAGCAAGAGCTTCAATCAAGACTTGGCGCTCCTCGAAGACGACGAGCTCATCGCGAAGTACAATTTGGAAAGAGTCCGAACTAGCGTCGTACAGAAGGCCAGGAGGACTATAGGCGGGAGATGCAAAAATTCTGCAAGGAGGATTCGCGGGGTGGTTTCGCGAATGTCCAGAGCCGGTTCCTACTCGCTGCCAGCATGATCAGGAAACGTTAGAATCCATTTGAGTGTACTGGAGACGTCGACTATTCATTCTCGGCGTCCAGACAGTGACAGGGTCTGCCAGAATACGAGACACGTGGTTCCATGAGGAGCATGTGACAACGAGAATGAAGCACGTCCGAAGCCGCGCACGTGACGAGTCACTCCGAGAGGCTGTCATTCCTTGTGGACAGCTCTAGTACTCGAGCACCGCTATCTCCGACACAAGGCTTGAGCAATCGAAAGAAATACCAGCACGGACAGAAAACAGGCATAGGCAGAGAGCCCGTCATTTGAAGGCGACGTTTACTGATGTTCAAAGCAGCAAACAGAGATGTCCTACATAACCGGAGGAGTAAACTCCGCCTTGTGGGTTATGGTGCTCACACCGTGCCATACACTCTTAGCCATCTGAACTCGACTCTGGGTCAGCATCTTGTCCTCGGACAAAAAAGGGAGGCGATAACTCTGGTACTCCGAAACTCTCTGCTACTGGTCTTCTTTCTTTACCAAGAGAGCTTGGCGGCTAGATCGTCACCTACCTCGTCATCGGAGACGGGCCCCGTCTACTCTGCGTTGCGAACAACTGCAGGGTTGAAGAAAGGCACTCTGCACATTGTGACCTCCTCTACCATCAAGACCCGTCCGAAACCGCCAGACCGCGTCCAGCCTGTTTCCCACCAGTCGTCAGATCCGTACAGAAGCACAGTACATCTTCTTCAGCCGCAACACTTTCGAAGTATACGTTACCATCTTTCGCCAGTCCGAAAGCATATCATGGCCGGCTGCATCTGTCCCAGTATCCTCAGACACATTAAAGCTCTGCAAGTCTTCTCTTGCGAAGCTTTCGGTCGCAAGTTCCTGCTTGGGCATGCTGAGGGCACGACGGCAGTTGGCGAGGGGTGGACGGCCGCCGAGCTTGAAGTACGCAATGGGGCTGACCCGTCCTACTGTCCAGGATCGGACAATCTGGTTGAGTGGGCCCAAGAGATCGTGGCGCGAGTTCAACAAGGCCTCGACGAGATCGGTCTGTGAGGTGGTTTCCACCAGGGCGTGATTCGGGATCTCGATCAGGTGTTGCTCACGGGCATCAAGAAGAGAAAGGAAGAGGTTTTGACCAGCTCTCACTTCATTTTCGGCAACATGGGCAACCACCTGGCCCATTTTGAGAAGGAGTCTCCGCCGGGCACAGCTGAGCAGTGCTGGTGCGAGGAGTGCAACATGTGAAGCGGAGGCTGGTGAGACTTATCAATAACCACGGAGCATGGTCAACTGATTTGTAGCATGCAGATCATTCACATTTACATACCGTCACAGTGCCGACTACACCACGACTTTTCTCCAATTCGCATTCAAACTATATGCACGTCGTCCTCATCACTTGCTGTAGTCCCGTACCTGTCCTACCCCATGCTCCTTCCACCCGACAGCGCATCGCACGTTCCCTGCACACTTCAATCGTCTTACGTGCCGCACACGCACTGCTGAGAGGTATCAGCCATCGGCTGATATCAGCTGTATCCTGACCCTTTGTATCTGTGGACCAACTTTCGCGACAGACCACGTCAGTGACGCTATTTCGTCAGTAGCGCATCAACCACATTTCACCATGCCGAATGCTCAACCCTCGAACGGGCTCCAAGGCACCGCCAAAACCACCGGTATCTTCAACCTCTTCACAAACCTACGCAACGCATTCTCCGACAATTCGACTATCAGACTCACGCACCGGATCAGGCCAACCAGCAACAGCTCCCTCAAGCGCGGACTCAACCATCGTCAGAGCTGCCAGCAAGTCCGCAAGGCTGCTGTGGACTTGCCGGCGGATATACGAGGAAGCCACACCACCCACTCCTCTGCGCCGGAAACTCCTTCGAAACCTGGTACGGTCTGTACACGACGAACATTTTTCGCGCTATGAGTGGTCATCGACGTCCACGTTCGGTGCCTGAAGATTACGGGCAAAATCAGCGACCTCGTCGAGTCTTAAGACCGATTGGTCTCACACCTCCAAGCCGCGAAAGAGCTACAAATGCTGGGAATTTCAACGACTGTGGCTACTATGGGAAGACATCTGAGCCACAATTTCAAAGACTTGGTCGACGCGCTATATCAATGTCGTGGGGATGTGGAGGACATGGCTTCGGATGATGATCACCTTGACAAAGGAGAGACTTTGCAAGATTCAGCCCGTCTGGCAACCGAAATTGCCATTCGAGCGGGAATAAACCGCACGAAGGAAATCAAACAGGACCTGTTGGAGTCCTTGAGCTGAGGTTGCTTTGTGCATAAGTTGATGGTGAAGAGGCTGGAGACGCATCCATGTCCAGGGAAGCGACTTTGATCACCGGACAGAGACTGGCACGTGTGCACACTAGGGCGATGACACCGTCTACCTGCGACGACTCGAGGAGAGCGATTGTCTTGCGTGCGTTCGATCATGGCTAGCGCAGCTGTAGCGAGTCGCACGGCTTTCGCCGAAAGCCGAGTGAAAGGACGTGCACATGGAAAGGGGCTACCGGACTTCGTATAGGAACATCAACTACTTGTCTTACGCTTCCAGAAGACAACGGCATAGATCTGCGCAAAAGCGCCAAAATGGTCAATACAGATAGTAATGCGACTCTGCCACGGTCGTCAGACGCGCCACCACAACAACAACTCTCAACACGAGCACCAGTCATGGCTCCAACCTCGACAGATGGTGCCGGCGCCGCGACCAGCGACCGCACCGGCTTTCTCGATTTTCCAGCTAAGCTTCGAAACGACATCGACCACATCGCCCTCTATCAAGATCAGCCGATTGAAATACAGAGGCTCGGGCGCGGAGGCACGATTTTGAAAATTAGTTAGAGTGGAAGGTGTGCTAGCGTCTGACTCTCGCTTTGCACAATATCCGGATGGCGTGGGAAGCAGCATCAGTGCATAGCTCCGACGCCAATGTAACCAAATGAATCGCGAGCTTCTTCCTCTTCGACGATCTGCGCGTGCGCCATCGACTGACGAGCCAGAAGCCACCGTTCGCCCTAGCAAAACGGCTCCTCAAGCCAGCGGCAACCCGCCACTCCCAAAAGTCGTGATGCGGTACCGCTCCAACTCCTTCAAGCACACACCAGCAGCCACATACTTGAAGCTCTTCAACTCCCCCAACCTCCGATCTTTGTAGCCCTTCTCGCTACAAGCGACCTCCAGACACGCGATTGCCCTCGGCAGCGCCTCAAACTCGCGCTCATCGTAGCGGCTGTCGAATAGATCATCGAGGTCCTTAGCCTCTCTCATCGCTTCGTCGCCTTTGGTGATGCGCATGACGGCGTGCTCGACGACGATCTCGAAGCGCTCGCGCATGGCTTTGCTTTGCTCGCGGAGGGGCTTGCCTTGGGGTCCGCCATGGCGGCCGAGGATTTGGCCGGCGAAGATCTCGGCTTCCGAGAGGGGGTGGTGGGGCGAAGGCTCGAAGCTGTAGAGAAGGTTGGAGAGAGAGTCTTCGTAGCTGGGACATTTGTTAGTGATCGGTATTGGGGACGGAAGGAAGTTCAGTGCTTACCCTGCTCGGATGCTTGACGCGAGGCCAGAGGTCTTGTGGTGGATGTAGTTGATGCCGTAGTCGACTACGAAGCGCTTCACGTATCTGAGCACGGTGGAGATGAGATCGTCGCGGGTGGTGCGGATACTGCGCTGACGGTGATCCTGTTGTATCTTCGCGAGGAACTTGCGCTCATCGATCGCGCGATACAGATGGCCTAAGGTGTTCTGACTGGCGTAGTACCTGATCGGGCGACGCTCAGCATCGAGGCCATCGAATGCATCGTCGTCCTCGACTTCTTCGTCTTCAAAATCGACCACGCCCTCGCCCGTGACCATGAATCTAGGGCTTGGTGACATGAAGTCAGGTCGTTGACGGGGATGTGTTGGACATTCCCTCATGTTGACAGGAATACCAGTCTTCGAAAAGTCGACGGCCGTAGACGCCATTTGTGCGAGCTTGATACAATCAGGGTCGAGCGTGCCAGTAGGACGTTGGTCAGCTAGCTGGAGGTGAATGTTGCAGATCATGCCAAGCACGTCGCTCTCCATGAACGTGACGAAGAAGTCGCTCATGTCTTTGCGTGTTACTTCACGATCGAGCACCGGGGCAACGACACGAGGATACTGCGCGGGCTGATAAGTCGTTCTCGGTATGAGTCTTGGTGCCCATATCACGTTGTAAAGGTCTCCGTCGAGGTCGCCACCACTCAACTGAGATGGAAGATCGCGTTGGCCATGCTTGCTGAAGACGACGACGTTGCGCAGCTGACGAAGCGGCGAGTCTTGCGGCACGGTGATGGCCTTCACTCGTTGGATATCGCCAGGGTGTAGCGCAGGCGAGCGAGTGACCAGCACATTGAGCTCCTCCAGTATGCTGACGCCGGCATCTGGTCCCTTCTCGGTGATGACGAAGATCTCGCCCTCCTTAAGGTAGCCAGTCTCGTCCATAATACCATACAGCGTAACACCTTCTTCTACAGGTATGCGTCCTCGGTACTTGATGTCTCTCAGCTTCGCGACCACCAACATCTCTACCACGCTATAGAGGAAACTGTCTTGATGGTAGTCAAGACCGATGTGGCCGAGGTATCGGATGAGATCTGGCAGTCTGGTCGCCCGTGTACAGTCGGACTCGTTCACAAAAGTGGCAGTGTTGATCGGAGAGGCAGTCATAAGCTGCAGATGGGTCATGGCCGCGCTCTGTAGATCGAAAAACACATTCATCGGGATTCCAAGATCTTCGAAGATCTTGATGAATTGCCTGTTGAGGATCATGGGAAGTGGTCGAAACCCAGCTCCACATATCTCAAGGTTCCAGGTCGCGGCAGTCTCATATTTCTTCATGTTCGGACGAAGCATCAAGCGTTTGCCAGGAAGACGCGAGTCGAGGGAGACCATGCCCTTGTATCCTTGGAAACGGATCTGTAGGACTGAGGGCTTGAGCCAGCGCTTGGTGCCATAACGCCGATGCACACGCTTCAGAAGATCCGAGGAGATAGTCCCAACACCATCACTGAAGTCGTAGGTTATACCATCTGGTGTAGTTCTCTCTACGTTCGGCATTTCTAGGACCTGATTCTCCTTCAGTTCGATGGTGGCGTTGGTGTCCGTGAAGTTCTGGCCAATTCTTGCTGCACACTTCGACGGACTGCGGATGCTTTCGAAGTTGCCGAGCTGCTTGATGACCGCCTGAGCGAACATGATGTCGCCTTCCCTAGTCACCAGGGGGGCCGAGAACCAACACGACTGACTACGCAGAGACGAATGCGAGAATCCGAGGAATGAGAAGGAATATCCGCAGATCAAGAAGCTTGTGTCCAGAACACCCTTGAAGCGACCGTGAAAGATCTGCGACTGATCCGTTCGACCATCGTATCTCACGGGTCCACGATCTTCGTCAAGGAAGATGACTCTGATGAAGTGGTCGGTCTTGTCGGACCAACGCCGCAGCACGCGGTTCGTAGGCTCGGGCTCCGGTCCCTCGAGATAGATACCTGCGGGCGTGATCACAGCCTTGTGTATCATGTTGATGTGGCTGTGGCGCTTAGCGAGCTCATACGGGTTCTCTGGGGCATCCGGGTCGTACGTAGAAGTGTAGTCCTCGAGTAAATGCTCAAGAGCACCAAGTGAAAACTCATGTGCTTCGGTCTCAGGGCCAGGCAGAACGCGCTCTCTGATCAGGCGACTCAATGCAGCAAGTGTCGGGTTGAGACCAAACGCTTCATGGAGCTGCGAGATCTTCGCCAAGAGCTGTATCACTTTGCCTGGTGGTAAGATGCCGTTCCTGGCCATCCGGTTGATCTGGAACCGCAGGCTGAAAGGCTTCGAGCCAAAGCGAGTAACATCCGAAAGCTCCGAAGTCAAGCGCGCGTAAGTACGGCTCCAGGTCCCCATTGGCTCAATGTGATGTTCGGTCAGCTGTGCGTGAACAGCGCACATCTTTGGGTTGCTGCCGAGAAGTTGTTGAATGGCGGCGAAGTTGTTAGAGTCCTGAAGAAGGATCCGATAGACGAAGCAGCTGCCTGCAACCTGGCCATGGGCAGGATTGATTGCTGAAAGCCTTACTTTCTTCTTCTCGCGTGGACTCGGCGGCCGCTGACCTAGCCTCATGGCGGCGAATTGTGCCGTCACGTCTTCCGCATCAGGCTCATCGGAGACCTCATACATCATCGGGGCGAGCTCCATGTTGAAGGTGATCGAGGGATCTTGATTGGTGCCAAGTGTGATGTCTTTGCAGTCTCTGTAGTTGAGGTCGACCCGGCATTTGGGGAACCCTTGAGCCTGGAGAAGGATGATGGCTTGATTACGTCCGAAATGGATGTGGCCTTGGCGGAAGTCGGTGAAGTGGGAGACGAATGTCAGCTTGGTGCCTTGACCACGAGGATTGGTATAGTCCCACAGGCCGCACTCCAGTGTAGAGATGTTGAACTTGGTAGTACGCTGGGCGGGCGGTTGTCGATTTGGAGGCTGCACGGCGGCCAATCTTTCGTTCGCCACGCGGTTCTCGGCGTCATACCTGAGCGCCCTCAGCAGCCAGTCACTTGGCTCGTTCTTGCTCGGCATGCATTTCAGGTACTTTTGGTCCCAGTACAGACGCCTCGGGGCATGAACATGTGGGCGAGCGCCTTTTGGCACGCCATAGAGCCTCAGAAAATGCTTGCCAGCGTCAGGGCTGAGGACTGTGATGATGGCGCTCTTCCTGTCTCGTGTCTTCTCGAGGCAGAAGTCGAGGATGTCGCATTCCCTCAGGTGCGGTCTGAGGAAGTCGGAGATCTGTCTGTTAGTGGCGGCCTCCGGCACATCACGAACAAAGATATTCATGGTCGCCGGCGTGCTGGAGCAGCGTCAGCAGGAAGGGTGGAGTGCCGGTTGCCTTTGTGCGGCGGTGTGCTGGTCTATGGGCGTGGTCGAGAAAGCTGGTGGCGGAGCTGCAAAGTCAGTCGTGAATAGCAGAGATGATGATTTGCGGTTGAAGTCACTCGCAAACGAGCAGTCGAACTCCAACTCGACCTCGAGACCCACGTGCAAACGCGGTCCGGCAGCCGGGAAGAGCCTCAGCATTGGCACGTTCGAGTCGCGTGGCACACGTCTCTAGTTGCAATCAAGGGGCAGGTTACGACACGTTCTCCTGCACGTCGCCGGCATGTGCAGAAGCTTCTCTCCCAGCAGAAAGGTAGAACTACGCGGCGGCTCGACTCCGTGTCTCGGCGCAGGAGACACACACACCCGACGGAGCATGTGACACGTCGACTTGGGCTGAGCGTCGAGCTGTCAGTCACTGTCTGTGGTGGGCAGAGATGTAGTTGACAGACATGACACATGACCGCGGAACGTTGCAACAAAGACAGAAGTGAAGACGTTGGGCAGGACCAAACTCAGCAAACTCGGGGCGCTCGGGCCGAAAGACGTCATGGCAGTCCTGGAATTGTTCCACACAACGTTGCATTTAGATCTGCTCCGACTGCGTTTGTATATATATACATCATGGACGCTCGTGTGCAGGACTATCTTGACGACAAGCTGCAGTCCGCTGCCGATCTCGAATCGCTCGACACGCTGCTTGAAAGTGTCCAGGCGCAGCAAGATCTGTTGAAGAAGCAGGTAGGCACATGGTTCATAGCCAAGAACGGTGCATGCATACTCATATCATGCTGTAGCTTCAAGAGGCCAGACGAGACCATGACGACGCCAACGACGCCGTCCAACAGCACACGGAAGCGATCAAGAGCAAGGCACGGGCATTCCAGAAAGAGCAAGACGGCATCGATCGGAGACTCTTGATAGTAACACAGTCAGAGACGAGCGATGAAGCGGTGCACAAGTTCGAGGGCGGTATGGCCAGACTGCGGAAGCTGGACGTGGCAGCAGGATACGTCGAGCTGCTGAAAGACGTTGATGCGCTGCGGAATGAGTGTACGAGCAAGCTTGGACAGGATGACGACGCAGCGCTGGTTGCGTACAAGAGACTGCAGCAACTGCTGGCCAGCTTGAAGACGTTGCAGGACACTGCAGAGGGAGCAGCCCCTCATCTGCTCCATCACATCGCCGCTGCTGTCAAGGATCTACGACTGACGATTCAGAAAGGATTCGCAGAAAACTTGCAGCAGACAATGCAGAAGATGAACTGGCCGAAGTCGACCGACAGAGTCCCGCTTGCACTGGAGAAGGAGTGGACTGTCAACATTGGGAGGCTGCTTGATCTTCAAATGCAAGATCTCGAGAATCGCGAGCATGATCCCGAGCGCAACATCATGGACGACCCGCCAGTACTGTTACCCTTCCAAGTCCTGGTGCAGCCGCTCGAGCAACGCTTCTCGTACCACTTTTCAGGCAACAAGCAGACGAATCGCCTGGACAAGCCCGAGTACTTCCTCGATCACGTCACAGATCTGATTGCCAATTATTCCGACTTCGTGCAGGACAACATCCAGCCGATACTGTTGCAACACTTGCGACGTTCGGATCTCGCATTCACGCCGGCATACATTGATGCTGTATCAGCCTTCATCACGGCTCTAATGCCGATGGTGAAGAACAAATTGTACAGCTTTGCAAGTCAGGTCGCCAAGCAGCCAAACCTGCTGAGCCACCTGGTGCAGGAAATTATCAGATTTGACATGACCTTGCAAGACGCATATTCATATACACCCAGCTCGCCTGCTATACCCTGGCGAGGCATGTCGTACTTTCTGCTCGAGAACTGCGGCTACTTCCAGCAGTGGCTTGGCGCTGAGCGAGATTTCGCCATTACCCGCTACCAGGCCATCGTGGAGTCTCCAGACGCCGGCGAGATCGATTATGACGCCGTCGGTACGGACGCCACGAAGCCTACCAAAGCTGCCATTCGTGTCAATGACCTGCTCGAGGAGATCACGGCAAGATATCGAAATTTGACCAGCTTCAGCCAGAAGATCCGCTTTCTCATCGACATTCAGATTGAAATCTTTGATCAGTACTACAAGCGCCTATCATCTGGTCTGGAAGCATATCTCACCCTTACATCGACTGTCGGACGTGTTACTAGCATGTCCAAGGAAGATGCGGCCAAGGTGCAAGGCGTGCGTGGTCTCGACCGGCTCTGTCGCATCTTTGGATCAGCAGACTATCTCGAACGTGCCATGCGCGATTGGAGTGATGATGTCTTTTTTCTGGAACTCTGGGCAGAGCTCGACTACCGATCTAAGAATCGCGATCAGATCAATCGGAATTTCAGCTGGCAAGAAGTGCAGCAGAAGACCAGCACGGCGCTTGGCACAGAGAATGATGGCGGCCTTGAGGGAGCACTCTTCGATGAGACGGAGAGCAGCTATCGCAGATTGCGTGACCGAAGCGAGAACATTCTGATCGAAACCTTGACATATAGCGTCCGCCAAGCGCTCAGGCCGTACTCGGTCATTACCACCTGGGCATCGCTGTCGTCCAGCTCCGCCGGCAGTGCTACATCCTCCGAACTTGATCCACTGCTCAACCACATCCAAGAAAACTTTGGCTTCCTACACAAAGCTGTAGGCAAAGCACCCATGAGGCGGATCGGCCGGTCTATCTGTCACGTCATCCAGAGCTATGTCTGGGACAACATCCTCCAGTCTCGCACATCTTTCTCAACTGCCGGCGCTACACAACTCACGACCGATATGCGTGCTGTATGTGCAAGTCTCGATCGCTACATGGGTCGTGGCCAAGCTCAAATCGGCATGCGAAAGTTGCTTGAGGGCGTGACGTTACTCAGCTTGCCCGTCCGTGGCGAGATCGAAAGGGTAAAGCCTGGAAAGGAAGAGGATGATGCCTCGGCGTGGGATGACAGCAATGAAGAGCCTGAGCCAGAAGACGGCAAGCAGATGAGTCTATTCCAAGTGGAAAGACTTGTCTTCATGGACAATGAAAGTGCGAGACATGCGCTGGAGCAGCTCGGACTTGAGACTTTGAGTGAGGCTGATGCGAGGACTGTGTTGGGGAAGAGGGTGGAAATTTCGAGCTGATGGAACCGAGAAAGTACGAATCACTTTGGTCTTTCACAGCGATGTGCCTCCGTACGGGTGTCTGACGGGACAGAGCAAGGCTTTCGACCCATCCATCTACAATATGTCGCCTTTTCGCGATCTTGCTCGCCCTCCATCCTCTGCAGCACAGAGGACAACATCATGAGCAAGCTTCCGTTTCTTGGCTGGCACCTCCACTCGTTCTGGGCAGTCTACCAGTCCGAATGGCCCCCTGCCACCCCAACTGTCGCCATCACGCTAAGTGCGCAGCGCGAATTTTACTTCTACCTTCCTGAAGCGGCAGTGCGTATGCACGATCTTGCTGCTCAGGTACCCGCTGGCCTTCCACTACAAAACACTATATCCTACGCAGTCACTCGATCTGATGGCCCAATCGCCCGAGCAGAGATACCACCCAGATCTTTGGAGGGCAGACTGTCTTTCGCCCGGTTCTTAGTCCTGGTAATCAAGTCATTGGAACGGGGCTACAAGTTGCTCGGCGACATGGGAAAGCGTTTGCTTTCTGGATTGTGAGGGTGACGCCGTCAGGTATTGGCGCGGAGATTGTGGAGCTTCCGAGCGTGGAGACGGTGCAGGATGCGCTGAGGGTGGGTATGGAAACACCAACGCAGGGACCTTTCGATAGACCGGGGGAAGTTGATGGATAATTGAGGAGTAGGGCAGTAAGCGTGGCGCCTGGACAGCAACGTCCATGTTCAACGGGGGCCACAGCTAGGAGACAGATTCGCAGCCAACACTGGTACAGCGGGCGTTACTACCACGACATCGCAAGGATTTTCTCGCTCTTACAGAGGGGGGTCCTTTTCGGCCCCACCACACAAGGGTCTAGCGATGGCTACAGCTCACCATTCTACCCCCTGGACATGCAGATCCCCGGGAGCGCCACAACTGCACCGATCTTCGAAGAAGGACGTACTCTTCAAAGACCAAACTCATCAGCCATGCCCTCCAGTTAATCTTGACCCGGCCTGTAAGCAAGGTCTTACAAGTCTACGCGAGCGAGGCGAGATGTATATTGTTTACGAAAAGGTATACGGAAGCATCTAAACATAATACGAAAGCGAATGTTAAATCGACGGCTGCGGCGGCATGGAAGGGAGCTAAGACATACTCCACATGCCATTGTGCCATTGTGCATATCATGGCATGGACATAATGAGCACAGCAGATAGATGTGCGGGAAAGAGGGAGGTGGAGTTTTAAAGGTTTGCGAGAGGATGCAATGGGAATGGTTTGAGTCCCCGTGCGAGGATGCGGGCTTATTGAGCGAGGGTTCGCGGGTTCCTGCTGGGCGGAGACATAATCTCGCCTAGAGACTTTACGTGGTGAGCAGGAGCCTTAAGATCGTTCGCGTTCGAGCCTACTCTCAAGGACGCATGGTATCAGTAACATGTTCCCACTGTCACGCAGCAATTTTCAGCTGACGACTTGCAGCAGGCAGTCCAAGGCCAGCATATGAACACCTCGGCGACGGTATTGTTGTGCATAGGGCGTCTCATTGTCAAGATGTGCCTCGGTGGCTAGATCGACCGACATTCCTGCGAGACGCTCAGCCTTGGGGTACCAGAAGGATAGAGTCGCAATGCGTATTCCATCGCCAAGCACTTGCTACTTCCTTGAAAAGGCAAACATCACGGACGTAATCGCATAGCAGTTTTCAGATTATACATATTGTGCAGGCTACCATGAACACATATCTGTCGAGCAGCGTTCGCTCGAGGGTGTACTTCACCTACTCCAGAGGTCATATACAGCGCGATGCGTCTCCATGGTTTAGTTCCGGCCTTTTTCGCAGCCAGCGTCTCTTCATCGCCAATCGACAAGCCGAACGTGAGCGTCGACAACAATGCAGTGCTCCAGTGGCGAGCTGTACTCGATGACTTACTCAAAGACCTATCCTTGGTCACGAGCGTGATCCCTCAAAGCACAGTATCAGCTGCCATTGGGAGCCTTGGAAATCTTGCAACAGCAAATCCGGCGAGCATCTTCGACCTTGCGATGAACCTGGTTGAGGCTGGACTGGCAGCCGACGATATCGCTGACTTGACTGACTTTGTGCAATGCGGTGCGGGAGAGCGGAACTGTATGAATAATACCAACTTGCCGAATCTACCTCATCAATGTATCTGGCGAAGTCTGGGGACGCTCCGTTCTCTCTACCCGAAGCACGGTTCCGCGCTGCGACTCACATACGGTCCATGTTCAAGTATGGAGATAGTGTGCAACCAATGTCGCTGGTATCTGGATTCGGGAATACTGGTTAGAACTCCTTTTCTGGCGACTTCATTCCGCTGCGTTCTAATTCGAGCGTGGCCAATCGTGGGTGGATGGACATACCAGGTGAGGACTTGGTGCCATTTCTGGACAGTCACATCATCTGCCAGTACAATCTCGCCCTTGAGGCTATTTGAACGATGACACTCAGAGCAATGCGGAATATGTCGTCTACGCTGTCAGCTACTTCTCAACCATCACAAACCGGGAGATCGCAGTCGGTGCCGCATGGACAACAATGCTTTCAAGGCGCTGGGAATACTTGGACAACCCCTTGAGATGGACATCGTGGCGCGATATTGTCTTCGATCGTGTCTTCGATCGTGACTTGTCGGAGATTTTAATTCAGAAACGCGCCCTGTCCGATTCGCAGGCCATCAAGGTGTGAGAACGTAGAGCAGTCAGAGAAGGGACATAGTGGTGTTACAAATATGCTGCATGAATGTCTAATACCTGCCATCCTTCGTTCGCTCAACTTCTTAGGAAAGTGAGGGTGGCTTTCAAATTTTCGGCTTTCACATGCGGAGGGCAAACATCCTTGTCGTCCGAATGTGATCCCACTAAGACCTGAAACGTCGTATAGCTCTCCAAGCGTCAACAACTCTTGCATCCTTATGAGTTCTCTGCGACAGAAACTCAAACCCGCGAAGCTGGCCGCGTATGACTCCGAGCCAGGCCTGCAAGCGGATGATCAGCAGGCCATGCAAAGGACTTCGCAGCCTCCCAACCCCCCAATGCATCAGAAAGAGCAGGTGGGAGATGAGAAGACACAACAGGGAGGCGGATTGATATACCACTGTCCAGGCCGAATCGATCTTTTCTGACAACCTCCTAGAAGCGCAGCCTCCTCGATTTGCCAGCTGAAATCTGAAGCAAAATTGGTGGACTCAAGGAACCAAATCGTGAGCACCTACCGCAAATCCAAACCACGACGCCGCTACCAGCCTGTAGTCCTCCATGTTTGTCGCGTCCTGAGGGAAGAGCTCCTATAATGCTTCTTCGCCACCAAGTGCCACATCATGCTTCATCCTGACGGGGCGAATGTGGAGATGGTGACTGCACTTCGAACTTGGCTTAGAGATATGAGCTCGGAATCGCTGGCAACAGCTTCAATCTTCTTGGGCTCTACGCAGGTGATGCAACGCTTTTATCTGCCGTAGCTAAGGCGCTCCTGGCAGATGCAATTCAACCTAGTGGAAGGCGTCGGTATCACGGGTGAACTTGGCCTGGAGTTTGTCGACTCAAGCGCGGTAGCTGAGGCATCGGCCGGAATTGCACCTACCACTGCCGATGGTCAGAGCATGATGGCGAACAATGTAAGTACGGCAGGTCCATCCGCATCTTGCGCAATCAGATAGTATCTTCTGGATTAAGAGAAGTCTTCTCGACATCCCAGCAGAACTTTTGTGCAAGATTGGCAGGCTTGTAGTTGATGCTGTGCCAAACTTGGGGTGGGACTATAAGATGGGCGTGCATCAATTATCCAGCTCCGTCTCGTTCTGAGCTCGAGCGCTATCAGATCGAGTTCTTGTAAGCACGTGAGGTGCACCGCGAGCAGATGCTGGACGTGACAGCATGTCTGCATAATAAGGTAACACCGCTCAAGAGGCATCTCAAAGGCCGCACGAAGTCTGCCAGGAGAAGGTAGCCGAATGGGTTGTGCCCGTCAGTATTTCAGAGATGTGCAAAGGCGTGCAGGCGTGGCGAATCCCAAACATCCACAGTCGAACTTTCAGTCCGCGCTTGTCAGCGTTTGCGTCCATTTGCAATCCCCGTCTTGCGTGCAGCTTCAATCATACGCCCATTCTCTTCATAGCGTCTTACTACCAAGTGCCAGCAAACAGAGTTCAAATGACTGCCAAGATAAGAAAAACGACCCAGTCTTGCTCGGCGCCTAGCTGACTTGTGCCCCGGATGGGTTTTTGTCGACCTCCCAGCAGAGATCTTCGGCAAGCTCGCTGTCTACAATGAGCCAGTCATCGGCAACTGCGATCTCATCAACTCTATGAAGCAGCGCGGTCCAGGTGAAGCCCGCCATCAGCCTGCCATTACGCTCGCCTGCAGAGCACTCCGCGAAGAGCTGCTCCCAGGCTTCTACCGGACGAAGGTCAAGCTGCGATTCGAGGATCTCGACCTGGCATTCGCCATGGACCACCTTGAGGACATGGGGAAAGTGCTTCCGTGGCATCGGCATGTTAAACTACAAGAATATCCTCATAGCCACTATGGACGGCAAGAAGAAGCACCACGGCTCGTTCGCTTGTGTAGTGGCGGACCGTTGGAACACAACTATCGAGCTGATTCCAATTGAAGGAGCGGAGTACATGGATGGGCCCGAGTATGAGTGTTACCAGATCAAGTTCTTGTGATCGTCTCGCAGTTCAGGCTTTTCGCTAACTGACATGTACGATGGCTCGATCAAACGATGGGAGAACGTGGTGCGGACACCAAATCTGAAGGTTAGGAGGAGCTCTTTAGAGAGTTGGTCTTTCTTTCAGGAAATGCAGCATGTGGTCGGCTGTAGACATCAATGTCAGACTTCCGTATGCCAATAACATGGACAGGAAGCTGCAAAAGTGTTTTCTCTCCAACGCCACAGCAGAGTCCCGGCCACTCGGCGTTGGAGCCCTTCAAGATCAGCCTCATCTGGCCTTAGCAAGCGCAATTTTCTTTCATCACTTCGTACCCAGAGTCATAGGGCTTGCGGGACTTTCAAGGTATAGTATCTGGGTTCAGTGAACGACAGCAGCATACAATCTCCAACACAGGATTCATGCGCGAGACTACGGATCTCTGATAATCCTCGGACTCACCAGATGTTTGGCCTAGCTCTCACCGCTCCATGCATGCCGTCGTGCACTCGATTGGGCTACCACCAGACTCGGTGGGCGGTGTTACGTAGTGCAGCAGCGCGCGGTCTTTGGAGGTCGTGAGGCTTTCGGGCGTATCGGCAGTGGCTGTGAATCGTATTGACTGTTCCATATGATCAAAGAGACGGTCGATTGTCGAGCCTATACTGTCTGATGATGTGTCACGAGACGCAGTTGCAATGGCGATGCTCGTCCTTACTAGCCCGATATGTGCGACACAGCTGCGCTGCCTGCCGCTTTTCAATGGATCATGTCTTCGAAAGCATATCAGCTCGAGGAGTATTCGAGGCTGATGCGAGACAGCAATATGGCAGAGGGAGGTGCAAGTTGGAGAGGATGTCGTCGAGTCCTGTCACGATCGGCGTCCGCTCCAATTTGTTGCCAAGCATTTCCGCCCTTTTTCCCTGTCAACCTTTCACCTCTTGCCTTCCCTCAAATTGCCCAAAAAGTAATGGTCGGATTGAGAGGCGACTCTGCACGAAGTGCTTCGCGGGATTGGAACATGCTTTCAGGGGCGAAGCGATGCTTCTCACAGTGCCCAAATGTCGTTGGATGGCGAGTACACATTGCAATATGAAAGGTCATATCGAGCCTCAGGCCCTTAGATACTGTTGTGAATCAGGTGACCAATGACCATGTTAGTCAGGACTTAGCACACACACTCTATATCACACTGTTTCTGTAGCTAGATAGTCTTATACTGTGTGCAATTTATAAGGGTTACTAATCTACCCTATTGTTTTAATCTAGAAGCTTATACTCGTTAAATACTAATCTATAATAGGTTATAAGCCCGGGTGCTCCTCTACCTATTTAATTTAAAACCTAAATTATTATCGAAGCTTTATTAAGGATTAGCTTACGGTACTAGTAGACCTTACCCTACATCTAATAACTAATCGAGTTAAGATCTACTATAGGACATCGGTACTAAGCATTATTATCGTAGTACAGCATCTAAAAGAGCTAGACTAGATATAGAGTTTAGAAACAACACCTCTAGTAACCTAGTAAGGTCTACTAAGGACAACTAGGTACTTAGAAAGGGAGTGCAGTTCTAAGTATAGAAGTCTAT